>QLIY01001168.1:5188-49969 GCA_003260075.1 Phallusia mammillata | reverse complement strand
TACGAGAAAATTTTATAAAAGCTGAAAGGGTACGCGCGCAAAAAAGGTGAAGAAACACTGCCCTACAGACTTGTAAGTTAGATTATGAAGTGGATTAGTTTACTTACTTACATTTCTAATACATTAAAAGCGTAAGTTTCTTAACTTCAGTCAAGTTAGAACTGTATCAGTATTTCTAAAAAATATTTGAACCAGTTTTCTGCATGACAAACGTTGTTTGTAACCCTTTGTATTATCATTGTTGCTTTGCTAAATCCACCGCTTTAACTCGTAGCTAGAAAACTCTGACATTACATTAGAAATTCAAAACGTAGAGTGAGCGAAGCAAAACCTTCTCAACCGTAACTATAGGTCAAGTCTTAATTGTCCATGTCCCCCCCCCCAAAACGGAAAGGCTACAGCCTTAGGTTTTTTTCAAAAATCGGGTCAAATTTTTTGATTTTCAAAACCGGTTTAAACCTGTTTGGAGTTTCGGTAGGAGGCAGAAACCGGTCGAAACCCCCCCCCCCGAATATTCCGGCGAAAACCCACCCAAAACCGGATTTTTCTTCGATGTTACGACCCCCCAAAATCGAAAAAACGGAAAGGCTTATATCCCTATGTTCCAGCTAAAAGATCAAAATTTCCCATTTCCGGATGCTGCAGGTGGTGATTTCCCCCTGATTTACAGATTTCTAAGGTCGTGTACATTTTTCAACACAAAAAAGCACATTCTAATGTGGGGATAAATGTTTGAGTGCATGGTTGCATATAATGTAATTCGATCCGTATTTCGACAACAATTTTAACATTGACCTGACTGATGTGCCCCCCCCCCTTCAACACAAAAAAGCACATTCTAATGTGGGGATAAATGTTTGAGTGCTGGGTTGCATATAATGTAATTCCATCCGTATTTCGACAACAATTTTAATATTGACCTGGCGGATGTTTGTGGTTTCATCCTTATCCTGCAATTTTATGTTTGCTGATGATAACTCTCTTGCTGTAGGTTAATTCATTAGCAATAAAAACTGTTCACTATAACATTAAGTCTTATCTAACAAACAGGCATCCCACCACCAGATGCTTATTTGATTGAGCCAAAATCAGCTAATGCACCAAGCACACACAGAAACAAACGATAATTAGAACCCCCCCCCCCCTATAACATTAAGTCTTATCTAACAAACAGGCATCCCACCACCAGATGCCTATTTGATTGAGCCAAAATCAAGCACCAAGCACGCACAGACACAAAAAACAATTAAACCTTATAGACCTGTAATTTAGATTATGAAGTGGATTAGTTTACTTACTTACATTTCTAATCCATTAAAAGCGTAAGTTTATTAACTTCAGTCAAGTTAGAACTGTATCAGTATTTCTAAAAAGTATTTGAACCAGTTTTCTGCATGACAAACATTGTTTGTTTTTTAACAAAATGTTTATTTTTTTAATTTTTTGTTCAAGTAAATTTCAAGCAACCCTTTGTATTATCATTGTTGCTTTGCTAAATCCACCGCTTTAACTCGTAACTAAAAAACTCTGACATCACATTAGAACTTCGAAACGCGAAGTGTGCGAAGCAAAACCTACTCAACCGTAACTATACGTTAAGTCCTAATCCCATGAGAGAAACAAAGCAAGCTTTTTGCCATTACTTTGCTTTTGGTAATTTTCTGTAAAAAATCCAGTTTTAAATCTGGTCTTAGTCGGGTGTTGCCTTTAAAACCTAAAACTTTGACCCAGCTTTATGAGGTATTTTTGAAAAGTTTTTTATTGTACAAAAAAGTGGAGCAAAAAACATAACATAAAAACAGTATAATGTACAGAAAGGCCTCTTTTTAGATTCGCAGTGATAGCATGGGAGTGGTTATTGTTGACATTGCGCTTGAAATATGGCAGAAAATATAACGTACAGAATGATTGAAATCAACTGCGGCTTCAAACATTTCGCCTCTAGGTTTTCTATTATCGCTTGTTTCTAAATTGGAGACAAACTCCTATTGTTACCCCCCCCCCAAGAGGCCTTTCTGTACATTATACTGTTTTTATGTTATGTTTTTTGCTTCACTTTTTTGTACAATAAAAAACTTTTCAAAAATACCTCATAAAGCTAGGTCAAAGTTTTAGGTTTTAAAGGCAACACCCGACTAAGGCCAGATTTAAAACTGGATTTTTTACAGAAAATTACCAAAAGCAAAGTAATGGCAAAAAGCTTGCTTTGTTTCTCTCATGGGATTAGGACTTAACGTATAGTTACGGTTGAGTAGGTTTTGCTTCGCACACNCAATGAAACGTCACAACGGTTTATGATAATCCTGGACAATGCCCAGTTTAACGTCACAAAATAACACTCCGCTATGTTAAAGGAAAACATTCATTAAAAACTTTATTCAACTTATGTTGTGAAGAATTGATCTTAAGTCTACATTGTAGAGGTTTCTACATTATCATGTACATTAGTATCAGCTCTGTGTAAAAAGGAACGGCTTGGACAGCGAGTCATTATTTACATTAATGTACAACAAGGCGGGCCTGGCTTGGTCTGCTAGTTTCAAGGTATAGGATGCTGACACACAGTGATTTGAACCCTGAAGCTCAAACCCTTTGCAGACCCTGGTTAGGTTGTAGTGTCTCAAAATATAGCCAATTCAAAGCATAGCTAAATTGATGATAAAACGAGCCAATATTCGCCACAGTAAAGTAGTTTTGTTAGTTTCGAGATTGTCATAGAGTGGCAACTTGAGTGGTTTGTTGTTGGTGAAAATGTTTTGGTTTGTAGAGCTTTCTTTTCCGCTTTTCCGAATTGCTTTTTACGCAAACGACCACATTTCGAATAGACACCCTGACGAATGCATGCGAAAGAAGATGTTTAGTGGACGACAGATCATCACTATAGTGGTCCAAGCGCTCGTACCGTAGAAAATCGACTGGTAGTTGTTAACGTTAAAGGCAGTGCCATCTAGCGACAGAAAAACCCAAAGGCAAGCATTGGAGATCACCAAAAACATAATGACGTCACGTAGCCAAAGCCTAAGCTTGTCAGGGCGAGCAACTCTGGTTTCAGTGACGATTTTCAAAACTGACTCCTTGGTTTTGAGTTTCTGCACCGCAAGGTCGAAATGAGATACCGTGGATTCGTTGTCGTCGTCTCGGCTTGTCGTGTAGTCGCCGTTACGGTCATCCGACGCAATACCCGAACTTTCGGATGAGCAGTGGGACTTGGTGTCGTCATCAAGATCCATGCCATGGTTTTCGATGCCGTCTTCAACTTCTTGTATGGGTGACAAAAATTCTGTGGTCTGCTGTCCATTTGCGAGAGCCGCCAGTGCTGCTGTGATTGAGCCTCGCCGCGTAACGAGATAAGCTTTATTATCTTTACCATCGTCAATTTCGGGCTGGTAGTTGTTTAGTTGAGATTCGATCCTACAATAACGACATTATTAGTCATACTAAACGTGGATAATTCAGAATTGTGTTTGTTAAATATTAAAGGAGCAAATTAAAGTGTCTTAAAATGAGAAAACTTAAGCCACTTAAAAAATAAACGTCATTGTTTAAATGGCAAAACCTTTCAAAAATAAAGGTTGTAATAATCTATTGTTTGTTGTTGGCACTGAAATTATCGCCAGGTAATTGTTTGTACCAGAAAATCATTGACCCATATTTCCTTCAATGACAGAGTAACAGAAAACTAATAATTTAATGAAATTAAGAAATCGTTTTAATTTTGTTTTTTGCGTCATTTCATAGTTTTCTTTGTTTCAAAAATCTTCATTAAGAACCTGAACACTGTTGGAAAATGAAATAACATTCTCTATCACATTGTTTAAATGCAAATTAACAAACCTTCCCATGAGGTCAGAAGCTGTCAATTGCGCGTCAGATGACGTCATCGGCTGTCTTTGCAGGCCGTACAAGATAAAAGCCAACTGAAAAAAATAAACAATGACTAAGTTCTACAACCGTCTGTTGTCATTGAAACGTCACAATGGTTTTAGACAAACCTGGACAAGGCTCAGCAATACGTCACAGAAGGGAGTGAGCACAGTCATTTCCCAACCCATGAATCTGACGTCAGGGCCTATTGTGACGGCAACAAGGGAAAAGAGGTTGAGAGCTATGGGTCCGAAGACACAGATAATAAGAAGGATGTTGTCTAGCATAGAAGCAGGCTCCGTGGGACGCCAGATCTTCTTGAAGAGGTAGAAACCGAAAAAGCAAGCTGCCATCATGCATCCGTCGATCGCAAACTGTTGAATAAACCGATGTCATTGTTTAAATGTAAAGTTGAGTTTATACCAAACTATTTCAGTTAATCAGAAATCGGTTGTTAGCAAGTTCAGTAGAAAGCAAGTTATATTTTTAAATTTAAATTTTTAAGTTTCTTATTCTATAGGATAAAATAAAAACGAAATATGACGTTCTAAAGCGAACATAACATACCCAATAGTGTAAAACAAGCGAAACACAACATTTCTGTAAAGTTTCACATGATTCGAACCCAGAATTTTTCCGAGGACGAATTCCGCTTAGTTTTTTTAATGTCTCTAAATAGGTCAGACGCCCTGGATCAGTCAGTCAAGTTTCTAGTTGCGGTTTGAACTATATACGTTTTCTTTTTTTCGCGTAAGCAACCAAGCGAACAACGTGGGTACACAATACGACAGCTAGTAGACGCTATGGAGCCTTACCAGGTAAGAGTGATAAACGAGGATGGCGAATGAATCAGTGAAGTAATCGTCCCCGGGATTGGTGTTTGTTCCAAGAGTGACACAAACCACGATGGTTCCGAACATTGACAGGACACCTAGCGCGACCCCTGTAGGTGATGTAAAAGTTGTGTTATTTTTTGATGAAACAAATTTATAACTTTCCTATGGGTGTCAACTGTATTTTTTGCTGTTGTTGTCTGTGTTAAATTAGTTTTATTTTGTAGTTGCACCTTTTGTTTTGAAAAACGCAACCTTTATCTGAGAAGATATAAAAATGTTATAAAAACCAATCGTGTTCAAAACGCTTGCAACACAACCGAAAATTCTGGTGTTTGTATTTCTGTTTCTACCCAAACTTTAACATTAAGATCTTGTTTTCTCACCTGTGTAGGACTTGTAGAACTTGTGACTTGGCTTAATCACTCCCTCGCATGGCGGAGGTTGTTTCCCGATGTTGCTCCACGTCATCACGAGCAATGATGATGCAACGAGACTGAACTCGATAAGAAATGGAAAAAGAAACTTTTCGGCCACGTGAACTGCGTCGCAGAAACTGGAGTGGCACTCGCAATCGCCATCTGTGAGAAAGAAGAATTATTTCAGTGTTTCTTAACTCTTGTCAGCGAAATCATATGAGTCTGTGAAAAGTTTTCGTGATTCATATGAGTCAGTAAAAAGTTTTCGTGAGACATATGAGTTTGTGAAAGGTTTTCGGGATTTTTGAGAGTCTGTGAAAAGTTTTCGTGAGTCATATACGTCTGTGAAAGGTCTCCATGACTTATATGAATCTGTGATTTTTTCGTGAGTCAAATGATTCTGTGAAAAGTTTTCGTGAATCAGTAGTTGATATTTTTATTAATCAATGATTTATATAAGCCAATGTTTAGTCTAAAAAATGTCTAAAAGCTAAAATGGTAGAGGAACACAGAGTAAAGGGTTAAATATTGACAGTTCATCGAGACTAAATGGCGCCAGAAAAGCGCAATCAGTTATTTGAGCTTGGGTTTGAGGGGTGGGATTCGAACCCTCAACTTATTGACTTACATTCCGCGGTGCTACCGCCGGCTTTTCCTGTCGTGTTCGCGGTTGAGTTAAAAGTAGAGTTTGAATATCCCATAGTGGTGCCTGAAAAAAATGAAAACATGAAACGGTGTGAAACCAAACCTTACGACGTCTGTCCAGACACACCGCATGTTGTAAATTCATTTGTCTTACAATTCTACATTTCAGCAATTCATATCACCACTAATACACACAGAAGTACACGTACCGCCGTGTGTACATACAAACTTGTTATAAGCGATTTTTGCAGAACATGACTTTAACACCGAAACACAAGTAAGTGTTCTGCGATGCACTTTTTCCCATTTATTACCAGGTGTTTCGGTAGAACACTTCATTATTCATGAACACAAAACTGCATTTGTGTGCTTATTCCTACTTATTTTATGAGTTTTACTATACAACACTGCTTAAACAAGACACATAGAAGTAGTGACGCCATTATGCGAAATTACATATTTAGTTTCACTTTGATTAGGATGCCTTAAAACTGCACCAAAAAGTAGGCGTAATAATGTGTGAATACCCATTTCGTATGCCTTTTTAGTATCAATACTCTTATTTGGTGAAAACTACTTTCACAGTACACATCCAAGAACGCGTACCGCTATGTGTTCAATAAAAAATGTACCATGTCCAGCTTCAGCCTCTGAATCTCCTGATTCATTGAGTTCCAAGATCGCTTCGTCGATAACAGCTCCGATCCATGAAGATAAATTCGCAGCAATGATCAACATCAACCCGAGTCTGTTGGAACAATTTAAGCCGAGTTTTATCTCAAACTCCGAACAAAACATTCGGGGCAGTTTGACTGGCAGGAGCATTAGGATGTGGTCTGAACATGAACTTGAGGATAAAGTCTTTAGAGTTCATGGTCATGTGAAGGGTGATGGGTAAACTGATAATTTTAGGTTTGAAAAGATAGATGTTTAGATTTGTGAGATGTGAATCTGTTGTACGTAGATGAAACCAAGCTACCCCGCTTCACTGAGTGAATCTTAGGCCGTAGAGGTTTGCGAAAAGATTTGAAGAGATTATTTTCAATGGAAGTCTTAGGAAATACCCTGTGCGTATGGGTTATAGGCCTTTTGTTAGTCTCTTTTCCCAAGACCACGCAAAGGCGTTTTAAGTTTCTCTTTGGTACAAAGAGTACTCCAACTCCGAAAACATTGCTTTTTACGCGTCTACATTATATACTACAGTTCAAACTTGATTTTTAATTTATCTTTTTGGTCCAGAATTTAAGTTATACCATTTATAATTTTTTCGCCCTTAATGACCCAATTTGCCAATATTTCAGGCCTTTAAGCATCCCCAAATCGTTTTACCCCGGGGTAATAGTCTTAGTAACTCACCTGGCACTTGCGGGGTTGTCCCTTATGTAGACCTTGGAGAACTTGAACAGGTAGTTGACTTGTGAAAGGATAAAAGCTGCGTGGAAGACTGATGAAGCCACTGCGAGTTGATTTTCTTGGCAGTGAAGAGCATCAGCCATCATAACGGCCAGAAATTCAAGTGTGTCCTTGAGAATAATGGCGAGACCAAACAATACCACGACGCCTTTAAACACAAAAAGTTCAATTGTTTAGCATTTGTTCCAAGAAAAGGGGGTTGAACTAAATAGACCTGAGGGAGCAAAGTTACAAAACCGGTTGGTAATAGAATCCAAGACACAAAATAATGATTTTTCTCGGGACATTTTGAAGTCGTGTTTACATAACAGAGAACAGATTTGTAAAATGTTTTGCAGTTTGGCTGTTTGTGATAACCAAGGCCTGAAAAGTTAGTTCAGTAAAAAGCTAAGGTAAACGAGTATTGCTCTTCCAGCAGTTTTATTATTTATAATAAGAGCAATACTTGTTTATACGTTATGTTTGGCAGCAATATAGTTACACATAATGTGTGACATAAAATAAACAAGAAAAACACCATTTGATTGAAGATTTGACAACAAACACCTCTGTACTATGTTTATCGTCTGTACCAGTTAATTCAACACAAGTTAACATTATTACAGCTACTATTGGAGAGACATAGCCTGTACAAGCAACTATTACGTTTTTGGTACATTTTGTCACCTTTGAGCCATCTGTTGCTGGTCTCATGACTTTTCGAGAAAAGCAAACATCTTTTTCTGATAAAGAATCCTTTCAAGTTGTAGTAGAGAGTCCACACGAAGCAAATCACGTACATCGTCAACATGTATTCTTGCTCGTTGCGTTTTGTTACCTATACATAATAAAACCAATAAGTTTATCTCATTACCTATGATATTAAATTCTTATAGCTGTACACCAGGCCTATTGAACCAAATGAAGACGGTCTCTCAAGCATTTTCATATGGCAAGGCAGCATAGACTATTAATAGAAAATTCTAGTTTGTGGCGGGATTCGAACCCATGAGAGTAGCCTAGATGCCTAGCAACTGTTAACGTCGCTAATCCGGGCGTTTTTCGAACTAAGGAAGGGAGACACTTTAATCAACCACAGTAGATTTCATTTGTGAACTAAAACTTTGTTATTCATTTCAAAACAAATTATGCAAAAGCTCGCTGTGGACCAAACAAACATATAGCCTTGATCAATAATAAATTCAAATAATGTTAATTAAGATAACGTCTGCAGTTAGTAGCCATTAACAACTCGCATGACACATACAAGAACATAACTTGGCAGCAACCTTGTAATGCTTTCGTGGTAAACCCAATAAGCGTTCTGTTTACTACGCCCAGATTCGCCCCCCCCCCAACTCGCATGACACATACAAGAACATAACTTGGCAGCAACCTTGTAATACTTTCGTGGTAAATCCAATAAGTGTTCTGTTTACTACGCCCAGATTCAGCCATAAGATTGCAATTTTTAACCGTATCCGTTCAAAAGATCACAGCGCATAGACTAAGTCCAAATTGGCCAAACAAGGCAATTCAATATGAAATTGTAACAACCTTGTCAATATAAAACCAAACAAACTAGACTAAACTACGCCCAAATGACGTTGTTACGCAGATTAAACTTTTATCTACAAAAGCAGGAAGCCGAGAATTTGCAGATAAAAAGTCTTACTTGGACTGAGATGACTGCCGATAATTTAATCACAATTGTAATCATGATCACTAGCATGGCCTCTAGGCAGGAGAGGAACTTGAATGCATCGTTGAAAGCTGTACTGTGACCGTCGTTGCCTAATACGTCACTAGCTGATGACGCGTCGTAGGTTCTGAAACGATTTTAAAATATTCTTCGTACCGCCATTTTTATTTTTTCTCAATCTAAGGAACTTGAAAACAATTTAAGTATAATTTCAAATTTGTAATCATTTTATGTGTCTTGTAACTTTTTAATGTTTTTTTTATACCGACGTTTCGATGTCCTATTTAGGCCGCCTTTGCCTTAGTCAGTGTATGTAAACTCAAAGGGTTTGAAACAGTTGCCAGAAGAGCGTGATTAGTTTCATAAAATTTAGGCACGGCAACGTTATAGTCCACTGTTATATACTTAAAAAAGCTGTAGTATATTTCAATTTTTTAGGCTATGTTTTGCATCTTTTGGTGATACATAAAGGTAATTACTTTTGGAAATTACCCCAGCATAGTTTATTTGCTCTTAAATTACACTTCACCTAACCGAAAATCCTACCCTCAGTATGCAAATCCGATTTTCAAAACGAGCCATAATATTGACATAATCAGCCAGCCAGTCAAACTTACGCAATATGAACTTCTGTTGATCCCCGTCGGAAAACGTAATGATGTTTCGAAACTTGTTTAATCGGGAGGGACGACTCTGCCAGGGAGATGGCCACAGACGGTTCAAACGAAACTGTTTTACTTTTCTCGCGAATGGGAGATTTGAAACCGCTGTCATCATTGGAAATGTTAATGTCTGTAACAAAAGTGATTGAAATACCTCTGTATGCAAATTTTCTACAAGATAACACCGCTAGAAAACTAAGAGGCAGGAATTTTGACGGCCGACTGATTGTACGCATGTGAATGTTGCTATGGCAACAAAAGTCGAGCTGAAATAACTCCGAATGCGCAATTTATACGAGCATAACGGTTAAATTTGGTCATTGCTGGGATTAAAAATTTACCCGATGGACGTGCAATAAGGCAGGGAGTTCGATAACTAAATGCGTGTACAAGACATACAGACGTTCCCCCCCCCCCCCCCCCCCCCCCCCCCCCCCCCCCCCCCCCCCCCCCCCCCCCCCCCCCCCCCCCCCCCCCCCCCCCCCCCAATCCGGATTTTTTTTAAAAACAAGATCCAGAGTGTTAAGTCAGTCCCGAACCAAGCCCGTTATCTTTAAATTAAAGTTCTAACCCGGCCTAAACCTGGACCAAATACGACCCGAAAAGCCCGACCCGACTTACAACGATGTTTCCGCCCTCAAAAAGTGAAAAAAGCAAAAATATCTTAGGTAGTAGTGTGTTTTAATAACCTAAATCATACGTGTATTGTTATGACAAATAGAAACAGAGAAGTTAGCGGGCCCGAAATTCGAGGCCGAACCCGGCCCGATCCCGAAAGTAGAAGCACGTAACCCGCCCCGATCCCGAAAGTACAAGCACGTAACCCGGCCCGAAAAAGCGTTTTAAGGGGACCGTCAACGTCTCTTTATTTGTGTACATTGCTTTAAATCTAACAACGTCACTAAATGAATGTAAATAAGTGATTTTTACCGGTTGCACGCTTTGCGACGTCGCAACGTTAAACACCTATTTCCGTTTCTGTAAATATTTGAATACCCTTTGTGATGTTACAACTTGTCAATATTGCAAATATAGAGCAATTGCGTTACGGATTCGTTCATGGAGTGAAATATACCCGACACTATACATACAAGGTATGGATGCTTTAAATGTTGCTTACCGATTCCAGAATGTTCCACGCTTTCTGGAATTTCTTGCACCACTTGTAAGTTTGCAGGTTCTTCCATAATTCAACAAATGTGTATCAACAAATATTTCAAATATGCTTAAAACTTATTTTTTCTGAAACAAAATACAAATGATGTTTTTTTGCGGAAGTGTAAAACGCTAATGAAACCAAAATGTTAAAAACATTGTTTGCGCTACAAGTTTTCTGCATCCACTATCTGTGCAAAAAACGTAAAACGCAATCGGTCAAAATCCTTCAGCAACATCTGTTTCATTTTTAACTTTGCACATTTACCCTGACATACGTCAACGCCACGAACTAGCTTGTGTAAATCGCTCATAACTTTTTTGACCTGTACATAGGGGAGGTTTTATTGGGTAGTAAAATTGTTTTCAGGAAACTCCCCTTTTGTTCAAATGAAGTTCGCCGAACCCGCAATGCTGTTGATTCCTTTAATGATTAAACCGCACAAAAAAAGGGGCTTATGAAACTCAGAAACCCCTGGACAATAAACTACTTAGCCCTTAATACTGGTAAACTACCGTTAACCAATGACACAATTGCCAATAAAGCCGGCTAACAAAGTGTATATTTTATTAACTTTAAAACCAAACTATTTGCACCATGAAGAACTAAAATCTTTAAAAAAGTTAGTACTCGCAAAAATCTAAATAAACAACACCAAAGAGATACAATACTTAATAACTGTGTTCGCAGATAGTTGGCAAATAGAGTTAACAAAAGCGGAACCGATAAGTAGCCTAAGCCTGCATGAGATTCATGCCAACACAAGTGCAGCTGTTATGTCAACAAAATGTCGCAGCATTTTTCGTTGATTGACGAAATCGTTAAACGAATTACATACGTCTCGTTCACAGAAAGACGACCATGGCAGAACTACTAAAGTACTTACAACACCCAACTTTCTGTTAAATGTTTTATTCTCAATTGAGACTTACTAATTTGATTACGTTTAGTAGCTGATATTGGTTTGAATCTAAAATCAATATTTCAAAACTAATAACATAGCCATGTCCTTTATATGTGTGTCCTAATAAGCACTTCTGTCAGTGAGCTGTTAATTATATTGCCATACTGTAGAAAAGGGCTTTAAAAGGAACTATACTATCAAATGCCCTGTACTAAACAAGGCCCTCTGAACCCTGACCATAAGATACCTCCACTGGACATCACAAAACTCATTTTGTGACATAACACACGTCCATTCTTCATGTGTTTTTGGAATAAGCACAGGTATATTACTTAACTGTAAACAGAATGTTGTTCTTTATTGTCTGTTGTTCTGAAGAGATTGCTTGTCCATTCTTCCCAGCCAATCTTTACCCTTTCCTGGCTAAAGTTACGTAAATAAGATCTGCTTTCAAAAGCCAGGTGACAACCCCGCGGGCTGCGAAAACAAGGAAAGACAATTGCCTGAATTAATTTCACCCTTTGTCCTTTCCGTGTAGCGACAAAGAGAAAAGAAAATCTTTCATAAATTCCCAGCAAAGATTATAACGCCCCCCTGATTGCCTAATTTCCAGGCAACGCCCACAAAATACAAAATCTTTCAACCACAAAGCAAAACTAATTGAGCAGCAACTAAAACTGTGTGCATCTTGATTATAGAATGTCCTGATTCATTAAAGATTCGATTCGTGACTGTTGCAGACAATAGTCTAATTCGAAAGTTAACATTTAACGCATGTATGACGTAATAATCACAATGGCGGTAATAGACATTATCACAGTAAGCATGCAAAACTAAAATTATTGAAATTCACCCGTTTATCCGTTGCAAATTAATAACAACTTGCGAAGGCTACAACTAAATCTTGCCTTTGACGTCACAATTACACTTCAATCGTAACAAACAGCGCATTTTAAACCAACAATGACCACTTTAAACCCAGAAGCTGTGCAAAGGCCTGGACAGTACACTGCACTATAAGCGAATGTAGTCTATTGTACAAAAACAACTCAATATATAAGCGCCTGATGCTATCTGCCCTGCGCGCAGATATCATAGTTAATTAAACAACACACTACAGAAGTAGGATGTTGTTTTTCCCGGCGAGATTAACGCTACGTTGGGCAACTAGTTCATCTCTTACACGTAATTACTTTGTTGATGCACGTAGGAAGTCTCGCAATAACATTTACTTAAACGCTTTGTCCTGAAATGTTTGTGATGAACTACACAAAAACTCTCAAAAATGCATTTGCTCGATGAGGCACAACTTTAAAGCAACTGAAAGGTGTCAAAATTGCTGCGAATATATAGCGATAACGTTTGTAAACATGCCGACAACGGTCACGCGGTTAATTATATACAACATCACCTGCAACTGCTTGTGACGTCATAGTTACGTGACAAACAACACGTCGATAAGTTCAAGGCCTGCGAAAAAATGGCTTTTGAATAAACAGATTAATGTCAATGATCGAAGTTTTATTGCGTTCTGGAAAAAAGCACGAACAAACATGCAGACTTTGCAGACTTCTTGTCGCTTAGCAACCAATAAAAATTTAAACAAACAGCATTACGACGGATCGTAAAGAAGTCGCAAATACTTTTATGGTGTGATGATATAAAATTGTGCAACATGGACAAGCACTTGATTATAGTAATGCCATGAAAGCTTAAAGCAATGCAGCAAATCGTTTGTTTGCTTTACAGCTTGCAATAAAAACAGTTGCATTTTGTGTTTATTTAAACGCTGTTTGTTGTTTTTGGCCGAGTAAAATCGTAAATGCGCGTTTTGCATGCTAACATTGGAGAGTACGCATTTTTTTATATGTTAGATGAAGTTTGTCAATTTCAAATAATTGAATTCTATGTTTGAACTTTATCTATTCCGTTATTCTTGCTTAAACATATCTCTTATGATATGTCACCGGGGTATTTTGCATGCTAACGCTTTCTGTTGTGTATTGCGTAATTACATTTGATTTGTTTACAATTAAATTTGACCCCCCCCCCCTTGTCAATTTCAAATAATTGAATTCTATGTTTGAACTTTATCTATTCCATTATTCTTGCTTAAACATATCTCTTATGATATGTCACCGGGATATTTTGCATGCTAACGCTTTCTGTTGTGTATTGCGTAATTAAATATGATTTGTTTGCAATTAAATTTGACGGCATATCAAATAGCCGCAACTTTACTTCTTGAAAATGTTTTTGTTAAGTTTACATGTTTTTGCAAAACCGAGATTATAAACTAAAACAATGACGCTTTTCATTGCCTGGTGTCACGTGAAACTTGAATGACGTCATGGAAAATGTTTTGGGTGTTTTCTTACGCTTTGCAGGGGGCTGAGATCGAGTTTTGCTCAAAGCCTCAACGTAAACAGGTCGTACGTGCGTGGGACGTTTTGTGAAGTAATTCTAGGGTCATGCGGGGTAAAAATACGAATTCCAGTTTATCACTGAGGCTTGATAACAACAAAATCTCCTGTATCTGACAGTCAAGAAACGTACATGCTGCCAAAATGATATCGATATTTATTTAACACCGCGTTTGAGGCGAAGACATTTCGAAAACAATTTGCTTTATTATTAGCACAATAAAAAATCCACGTCATATTTTAATGCAGTCCTAGGGAGTGATTGCAATTCTTTTTTTATTTCTAAGCAGATCATTTAAACTTTTCAGCATGTGATAGCTTATAATGTTTGCAACAAAGTAACGACAACCAATGTTATATAAAGGTGCGACACCTACCAACAATAAAGGATGCACATTCCTGTTACAGAAACATATAACTTACATATTTGTAATTGCGGCACAGTTAATAACAACTCTCGGTTAATGTATTAGCAAACTTATGTTTTGAAACTGTAAGTGCAATTGGACTTTTAAAACCTGTTTTACACCAGCCCTGAATACAAAATAACTTTGGGTTTAGGTTCCTCCAAAAAATATATGTTTTAATTTGTTTCACATACAAAGGACCATTCATATCAAGATTTATGTTTGTATTTCGGCAACCACGGGCTACAAATGCAAACACAGCGAGAATAATATAATACATATCTTCAAATTTCATCGACAGATAAACTATGTGAAATTTGACCTCCCAGACCGTTTTGGAACTTCCCTCGACTTGACAGCAACTTTATAAACCGGTATCATATATCATGTTGCACACAACGCAAAAGAGCAAGATTAATTGCAAGGCTCTGTATTATAAGTTCAACCAGGCAAGCAGCACAGACAACAAGTAAATTTTAGCCTCTTTTTAACAAACTCAAGCAATGTTTGGTTTGTTGTTTCAAGTTGGGATGTTTTGTTTGCTATTTCATTTTATTATTTACACTTAACATTATAAATTATTATTCGGAGTTTAATTTTGCCGCGATATTAAGACGTAGGCCTTTAATAAACTTGAAAACAAAATTTGCACAAGTAAGTGATAAATATCTTGACGAGTATTGTTCTCCCAGTAGTTCTTGTTACATATATTCGATGTTTCGACGTTGATAACGGACCGGCCTTAAAAAACTACACATACTTAGCAATAAAAACGCCTAAATTAGTATATCGTCCCAGAGATAATATGGGCAAAATGTTTTAGAGTATTTAACCTAAAAATATATACGGCCCGGTAACCAACACCACCCGGCACTGGGCCCGACCCGAAGGTTGCCGACCACTGCCATACAAGACGCCTTCATCACAATAATGGCATATCTTGCAAGATAAAAACTGCTGGAAGAGCAATACTCGGTTATACATTGTTCCTGGCAGCAATAGCTTATTTGTTGGAAGTGATAAATGTGTCTGGGCGCTAAACTAACAAAAATTAGCCGACTCATTCGTTAGCCTTCGAACATTCATTCCTCGCAGCAGAGCTATTGTCTTGATGCAGATCAGCAGAGAACGAAGTAATTCTCTCGTCAGCTTCATCTATAAAATGTGGCAGGGGCGCTGGTGACCCGGATGTATCCTGTCGTCTCATCCGATTGAAACTTACCTTCCTGCTGACGTCATTAAACGAACTACGACGTGATGACGTGGCAGATGGCGTCTCACTGACGTAAACGTAATTATCGTGAAATTTTCGCCCGACCAACTTTCTCACGTGATGACGTCCTGGTGACGTCATTCTGATGTAATTATTTCCGGGGTCGATGACGTAAACAAAGTCTCCATCCAGACTTTCCTGTCTGACGTCAAGCGGAGTTGCGTAACGTTTTCTGCACATGCGCAGAACGTCGGAGGTGACGTAACTCCGTGAACTTAAGCTGTCTGTCTCGGACGGATCCTGTAATTTAACAGTTTGCTTTTCTATTTGAATAAGGAACTTATACTATATGAAATCTGCACTGGTGAGACCATATAGCTCGAAATAGTGTTCACTGACTCGAACTTATTCTAGTTTTATTGCAGGTCTCTTGAACCAGTATTCACTTGAGGAATCAGCTCCAAAGCTTTCATGCAGACCAGCAATTACGGCACACTCGGCACATATATATATATGGAATGGGTTCTATTGAACCGTCTCACGAAATTTTATGAGATCAGCGAACCGCTTAGCATTGGTTACTGTCAATAAACTTATTGTAGCAGAACTGGCTTAAAAATACCACTTTTGTGATAGAACCGGCTGACAAATTTGAATGCCACCACTGCTAATACAACAGGCGGTAAATGCAACTTGTGGTGGGATTCGAACCAATGTTGAGCTACGTTTTGAATAAATGTTTACCTGTGTTTCAGAAGACGACGCTTTACAAAAAGATCGTTGTTCTCTGTTAGTTGGCGAATAATATATGTGAGGATGTTTTGGTCGTCTGGTTGGTGTTTCACATCTTACAAGTGAATCGGGACAGTTCCTAGAAAAATCAAATGATCTAAATAGTATTTTGAGATTTTGGTGGTTGCAATAGAATACAGGGCTTGAAGTTCACCTTTACTGGATTTGGGGATTTCAACGGGATTTCAACCCACAACCTTAAGACTTACCGTTCAACAATCATGTAACCGTCCGGAGTTTGAATAATTTCTCTCTGCGCCGTATCGGCTTCGTGTATTCCCCTATCTTCCACTTTGATCAAAACTGGAGTAGATTTCCCTGTAATACCAAGTGTTGTCTTTAAAGATAGTTACAAGGCGGCTTTTGAAATACCAAGGTTAGGTTTGTGTTAAAAGCGACCTTGTGTACTTTGATGCGAGCGGATTCTTGATGAATGGCGTTAAAACATATTTTTGCACATGGTTCAACACAACGCGAAATACTTTTGCAGAAATACCAATTCACATAATCCGCAATTATTTAATTTGTTAGAGGCCAACTAGTTTTTGGAAGTTTTATAACGACATTTAAGTAAAGCATATATGCTTGTCGCATAGAAATCGGATTATTCTATTTTTAATTAGATAGCCCCCCCCCCTTCGTGTATTCCCCTATCTTCCACTTTGATCAAAACTGGAGTAGATTTTCCTGTAATACCAAGTGTTGTCTTTAAAGATAGTTGCAAGGCGGCTTTTGAAATACCAAGGTTAATTATGTTTTAAGAGCGACCTTTAGTACTTTGATGCCAGTGGATTCTTGATGATTGACGTTGAATCCCCCCCCCCTTTGCACATGGTTCAACACAACGCGAAATACTTTTGCAGAAATACCAAACTCACATAATCCGCAATTATTTAATTTGTTAGAGGCCATCTAACGACATTTAAGTAAAGCATATATGCTTGTCGCATTGAAATCGGATTATTCTATTTTTAATTAGATAAAATATTTGGCAGTAATAAGCTAAAGACCCAGAATTAAGGTAGATATTTGGCGAATTTCTGGCACTAAATAATAGTCATGTTCAGCAGAAACTTGGGAACTACCAACATGAAGCAACTCCCAAAGTTTCCCCAAACGTCTATGCAATTTACTGTCGGCCATAAAACACTTTCAAGTGCGCCTTTCGTCTACATACCGCTGGAAGTTTCGCGATGTTCTGAAGATTTGTTCAAGTTTCTTCCTTCATCCGGACCTCTGTGGTCGCTCTCGCTCATTACGACATATGACTCTATGATAAAGGATAAATCGTTTCAACATATTTGGCTGTATAAAATACCACAAAGTTGTCGTTGATAGTAATTTTGTAAAAACATTCTGCGAAATAACTGAATTTCGAAACTAAATATTTTTCGCTACAGTATTTTGTTTTTTGAAACGAATTACTAAGCGAAAAACTGGCTTACATCGAGTAATTGAAAGAAAATGACACCAAAGTGACCTCAGCTTACCTTTTCGCCCTGGTGAATCGAGGTAGGGTGACTCTCGGATGAACCTTTGTGACCTCGGTGAAACTGATGACCCCGGGTAACCTCCATCACTACTTGGAAAAACATGCGAGAATTTAAATCAATAATTTGAATGCAGCAAGGTTGCATTTGAAGCAAAGTTGTGTTGCAATAAAGGTAAGCGTAAGTAGAAAACATGTTATTACGGCGAATTTGAAGCTACCTTTTCAAGTGGCAAACAAAACCACTGTTTACATTTATAAGCTCACACAGAGAGAGAGATAAGAACTTGACTGTTTATACAGTATTTACTTAAAGCCTGCCATGAATTTTGTCAGTAATAGTGCAGTAGAAGTAGGATTTCTTCAAAAAACACAAAATTTGGGCAAAAAAGACAATCAGGTTTTAAAGGTTATTTCTTAAATAATCTGGCATACAGTTTTTGTGGTAAGAAAGTCTTTGCGTGCACATTTTTAGCGTATAAGGCTGCTTAATATTCTTTCCTAAGCAAAAAAGTAGTCTCTGACATAAGAAAAACGCTTGCCTTGACAAGTATCCACTTCTTACGAAAGGCGACGGTGCATTCCCTTGCGGTGATTTCCCTTTGTCCGTTGAGAGACGACGTTGTTTTGTGCGACGCGGTGCTGGTCGAGGCCAGTTCGTCGAATCTGTTGACAGTAGCGAGTATCACCAAGCTTTGTTTCGTAACAATGTTTGACGCGAACAAACAAACGCCTTCGCGACTGGTGAATACCGAGTCGGTTAACAACGTTACTTTTAACATAATTAATCTTACCGACCGGCAATGAAAACGTTTAAGGAGTGTTTGTGCATAAATCAAAAATCCTGTATTGTTTCTGGTGACTTTGTTGAAATGTGAGATGTATTTTAAATGTTTGACACTATGATTACCAATTCTTTGATAAAACTTCCAGAAAAAGATTTCAAAACTATACCACTAAGAAAAAATGTTAAGTGTTAAACCATCAAACAAACACTTTTAATACCAAAACCAAGTTGCCCATTTGTCATCTATCAGCTGTTAACAACACTTTGCGATATCGGTGTGGCTAAAATGCGCTCAATGAAATGGTCAAAATCCTAATAAAACGTCTTGTACTTGGAAATAGCATTAGTTTGAATCACTCACAGTTTGCTTAAGTTTAATACAAAGGAACAGGAACGAAAACGATTTCATATCCAAAGGTGGGTTGACCAAATATAAAGACAGAAATTGTTTGTTTAACAGCTGACCACACATACGACTGGGTAATAAAAACCAGTACACTGACTGGCGTCCGAATAAAGGGGAGGGGTTACAAACTGGGTACGGGTTTTGACTTTAACTGATGTTTGCTTTAAAAACTGCACGTACCACTTTATTATTTACGTTTCCAATTCTCGGAAACGAAAGCAGACAAAGGGATACACATAACTTGCTTGCAACAAATATAACCTTGTTTATCAAACCTTCACCCTACTTCTTCGAATTTTCAGTAGATTTTAAATAGCAAACAAAGCAGAACCCATTTTACCCATTCAATATAACCTTGTGTTGCATATGCTTTTGAACATGTTGTTAACGTTCTATAAATTTCGCAGAATTTTGTGTTGATTTCACTGGCAACCTAACCTTACATTGGCAATTGGGCTAATTAGGCAACAACACACCCTATGTAATCAGTGTATTTAGCAGCTGTGCCAAGTGGTAACAAACCATTAACTAGTGCACATTGGTACGGTAAACAGCAGGTAGAGGAAATTCTACGAACACTTCAGTTTCTCAAACGAGGAACAATGATCAGTTGTTGTTAAGTTAAACAAAAACAAGAAGGTGGATTCAAAATATGTGTCTGCCGATTTATAAGAATTTAGGCTTTGTACGTACAACGTCAAATTCCCTGCTAAAATTGCGGTTTGTGCCACTAGGCGGGACCAAAGAATATAATATTTGCTACAAACGATATCACTTGACTAATTCTACTTTATTGAATCGCAAAATTCGTGACAATACCTGAACCCATTGTGATGTCATCTTCTACGTCAAAGTATCGCGTTGTCTCCAAAGTGTTTGGTCTGTAATCCTGCGATTGGCGGTCTTGTCTTTCGGAAGTAACGTCGTGTGCTGTGACGTCATCAACCGTGACGTGTTTATCAGAATGTGTGTGACGTAGTGGTACAGTGTTGTAAGAGTCATCCTAATAAAATAAAGCATTTCAACTTTGCCACACGGATTCATTTAAGTACTACTTTTTTGTTCTCGTTTTTCTCGGTTCGTACCCAGTACCCAAAGGAGGACAAACCTAAATATGTTACAGTTTGCCTTTATAGGTCAAAAAGCTTTGGGACACTCCCGGGGATGAATCCCGATCAGGGTTTTTTATTGTTTTGTCACTGCGTTGGTGCGAGTTTGCATACGCGCGATCTTGTTATCGCTGTTTTACGTGTGTGGGTTTTGTCGCTTTATAAGAATTTGTCCTGCAAGATATGATGTCATTATCCTGATGAAGGCGTCTTGTATAGTACGTCGAAACGTCAATTGTTTACAATAAAATTGCTGGATGAGCGACACTCGGTTATACAGGTTTTTTATGTCTGTATATGGGTCTGGCGCGCCGGACCATTCGGCCAAGTCCCTGCCCAAATATTAGTGGATGTACCTTTAGTAATTCAGTAGCGTGGTTTGATGCGACATCTAGCGACTGCCTGGTCAAACGATTTCTATCCGCATGATAATGACGTTCAGGTTTTATTCGAATCGATTTTCTTCGCCCACCGATCCGTCTGCTAGGTGTCTCTGTTGAGTCCTTTTAAAGAAATAATAAAGTAATATTAGTTTGGTTTATTATAAAAGGACCAATATAACAATAGCTCACGTGGAAATTATCTTCTTGGGAGTCCTCACAGCTCTTTTGCGAATTCATTGGGTCGTTTGTAGAATCTTCCTCAATCGGCTACAAGTAAAAACAAGAAACTTGAGTTCGCAATTCTTAACTCTATCAGTGAATAGTTTAATAAAAAAACAATAAAGTCGAATTTCAGTTATATTTCTCCAATTCTGGATGAACTGAAACACAGTTTTGACAATACAAGATATTCGACATTGACTTAAACGTTGCTTGATCAAAAACAGTGTTGTATTAAAGTAAGTTAAACGGTAAAGTTGTCCTACTTACTGTTAAAACGTTGCTGACTAAGCTTGGTTTCTTTAACATCTCTCTGCTTGCTTGCTGTTGCAATTTGCCTGCAAGTTGATGGAAATAAACATATTGAATAGGGTAAAGCAGAAATATGCATGTACATAAAATTAAACATAAGTGTAGGTTTTACTGCAATAATATGAGCCTTAATTTTTGAAAAGAAATATTATTTGTTGAACTAAGTTGCCCACTTGTGGCTTCCAACAGATTTGGTGAGAAATGGCATTTCAGCCAGTTGCTTCCAATAAACTGGAGTGGTGTTACATGGCTACACTAGCCTGTACAGCCTACCAGCTGCTCTGATGAGACCTTATAGGTAAGGTCAAACCAAATGTGCACTATCTGCAACGCATTTATCAAATTGGCCCGATGATTTTATATTATGTAAGTTTAAGCTAGCTAACCAGCACTAAACAACCTTAAAAACAAACGATTTGGTCATATTGAAAGCTATGGCAGACGATATGTGGACACTATCAGGTAAGATACAATTCTTCGGCGTTACAGTACCCCCTGGTGAGATTTGAACTTGCAACCACCGAATATTTAGAAGTTGAGTAACTTTGGTTTACCGATTTGAACAAAGAATGCGAGATCAAAATGTTTTTACCTGCTCCAAGTTGGAAGAAATTTTTCTTTCCCTCTTTCCGTTCGTAATGAAGCTGAAGTTTGAGACGCGAGTTGGCTTCCTTGGTTGAACTTGCTACTGCTTGAAGGTAGTAGATTATCATGCTGGGGTAAAAAAATATAACAGTGTTGTTTAAAGATGGTACAAATAAGTGGTTTGGAATTTCAGCAATTCTGTTCAGAACAGAAAGTAAATAAAAGCAAAGATTAATAAACTTGAAAACACATCCAACAGTTATAGAATGTACTTAACATTTTTACAGTGAACGCATAACCCGAAGATCTTGATCAACATTATATCAATAAGAAACAAAAAAGAAACAAAAAATAAGTGGTTTAGAATTTTAGCAATTCTATTCAAAACAGAAAGTAAAAAAAGCGAAGATTGAAAATCCCTTTCAATAAACTTAAAAACACATCCAACAGGAATTTTCCAAATATTTTCACAGTGAAAGCATCTGGCCCGAAGATCTTGATCAACATTATATTATGGCGACCTCAATAAAAAACAAAAAATCCTGAATAGCAGACCTATACTTTGTGTGTGTTTTCAAAGTTATTTGGTTTACGCTATTATTGTATTCAATTTATTAAGGCATAGCGTAACAAAAGACCACAGTTTCTATTTCGCCCCCCCCCCAATAGCAGACCTATACTTTGTGTGTGTTTTCAAAGTTATTTGGTTTACACTATTATAGCATTCAATGTATTAAGTCATAGCGTAACAAAAGACCACAGTTTCTATTTCACTTACACCAGTAGGAGAATAGCAGGCAGAATAACAACAGGTGTAGTGAGATAACCGGCAGCTTCACGGAACCAGGAGGGAACATCTTCTTCCAATGTTTCTAAAGTTAAGACCAAATTTTCAACAGGAATCAAATTTAGTTTATGTCTTTTAAGAGCAGACTCTGGTACCTGCAGGTATTAGGGTAAACCTATGAACTTTTCCCTGCAACTAAGCAAGTATTATGCAGAACGAACAGCGCAAACTATGTAAAACGTTAAGAATATGTATAAATTTTCAAAATCTGGAGGGACGGAAATCATTTTTGTCATGTATTAATAAAATGATAAGCAGTGGATTCCAATGCATTCAGGTACTGCATATATAATCTTGCCTGTTGATTTTAAAGTCAGAATCTGCTTTAAGCGGCAATATAAGCTAGCAAATTCATCTCACACATGTGGGATTTTAAACCTGTATGTACAGTTTTGGTGGAGACTAAAAGAAAGACTAAACTATTTAGTGACAAGCAACCTGAAATGATGGTGTACATCCAGCGTCTGTTGCTGAAAGGTCCACAACCTGACGGTGAATGTCTGACGATCACCCAAACTGTCGGCAGGAGCGAGAGGAACAGCATGAACAGAAGCATTGCGAGGTAGAAGTTGTTCGACCTGCAAAAAAAGTTGGAGGTTTAGAACAACATTTCAACTTTAAATGGAAGTTTGCATTGTAAACAATTTAAACAACGTGCGCTTTTGCGTAGTTACGTAATGAATAAAACTGAATGTGCTTTTATGTTAACTACTGTAAGCACGTTTTTTAAATATGTCCATTATTTAGGAGTCATAATGTACAAACTATTTCATCAACAGCCCCCCCCCCGTTTACAACAACATTTCAACTTTAAATGGAAGTTTGCATTGTAAACAACTTAAACAACGTGCGCTTTTGCACAGTTACGTAATGAATAAAACTGAATGTGCTTTTATGCCAACTATACTGTAAGTACGTTTCATAAATATGTCTATTATTTAAGAATCATAATGTACAAACTATTTCCTTAACATGTTGCTGATTCTATATGTGGACATACCTGGACGCCCTGAATACGCGTTGATGTGGAATGTTGCAAGTTGTAACTGCCCAACTTCTGAAACAACATTTATACATGGTAAATATAAAAGATATCGTTGTAGAAAAGTTTACTATGGTCATAATTATAGAAACATTGCTTCTGATCAAAATCGGTTAATAAATCAACAAGTTAACTTTAAATGCTTTAAAAGTGGAATGTTCGGACAGAAGACATTATTTCTGATGTTTATATTTAAGTTGCACATTTTAAAGTTTGGTCAAATAAGTTGTCATGTTTATTAGCTCAAATGTTTGTTGTCGGTGTAATTAAACTCTGTTTATTAATTGTTTTATCCATTTTTTTTCTCGTACAAGTTGCTGTTTACCTTAAATACATCATAAGGATAAGTTTCACCACATTCAGCATGGGGAGTAAAGGACAGAAGAAGGAACCGACCCACGTGATCCCCTGGTTGTAAATCAAGTGGAGGACATTCTCGGCGATTTTAAACTCCCCGTATTCCGGCTAAAAGTTGTATTTAATATTACACCGAAATAGTTAAACAAATAACAGTGACGAAAACAATTATTAAACCATGTGAAGCCCTTGTTAAGGCAATTACGATTACCAATACCTATTTTTATTTCATTTTTGCTCATTTTCTAAATATTTTTAATGAATCATTTCTGCATTCTTAACGCCCAAATGTAATACTAGAGTGAAAAAAATAGCATCAAGAAGTCAAACAGATCAAGAAAGCCAAATTGAATTAATTGCAATGTTTACATTAATAAATCTACAATCAGATTTCCGATCGGGTCTATCTTAATGTAGGTCAAAGGTCAAAGGTCAAAGTTCAACTTACAAATTTCTTTTCCAGATCCCAACACCAACATCTGTTCATGTATCGGACGAACAACGCCCTGAAAAAATCCACGATGAGAATAGTGAGGACGGTTGAGATAAAATCGATCACAGACAGTTTCATCAGCTCCTGAAAAAGAATTGAAAATTAAATAATTAAAACACTATTTTTGACATTTTGCTGTAAACCATATAATGAAAACACCGCCAAAATTGCATACCGTATTTATTAGATTGTAAGCCGCCACGGAATTTTTTATCCACAGTTTGTGTGGATTACAATCGCGGGCGGCTTACAGTCGAATGATTACGGTACCAACAAAAGCGAGGTTTCGTTAGTTCAAATCCCACAGCAGTCTAGATCTTTGTAGGACTATTGTAAGACTAATTTGATTCGGTATAACGTATTTTGCACATTAACACTCTAAGCTGAAAAGAACAAAGTTTTTACCTGACCGATTTGGGTTTCCCAACATTCAGTGTTTTGCGTGGCAACATTTGATTGGTTAAAAGTCTTGGCGCTCGTATTTAAATCACGGAAGTATTGTGACGTCATATTGCCACTGGTTAAGTATCCTGTCAAAGTAAAAGCACTTTGAGTCTCAACTTAAACGTAGCCTGTTTGCGTACGTACCTTTATGTGATGATACATTTTCGGGGAATACCCTTTGCTGCGCTGTAGCCTCGGCCACGTGACCAAGCAAGCCAATCATGAGCGAGTACAGGTTGGCAAGGTAAAGCATTAGAATTCTCGCAAGCTTCAGCATAAAAATGAAAACACATTGTTCAGAAAGTGTTGTTGCCGAACAAGTGGGCTTTCGAATTTGAACGGTTACATTAATTATTGTACCTGAATGCGCAGAGCGTTCCTGGGGTGGTACTGCTCCATTGACCCGATTAGTTCGAACAGCGAAGGCGTTATTATGGTGACGGCAGTGACGATGATGCTAACCTTTAAATAAGCAAAAAAATAAGGAAAAACACCTAAAGCAATAGTGAACTGTAAATAAATTCCAATTTATATGTAAAGCAATATACTGTTTTCATATGTTTAAGCTTCTGTCGTGGCTTCGATTTTTGCCATAAGCTGAAATCTGTTTCATACAAAAAACGTTTTGCCCCCCCCCCGAACGGTTACGTTATTGTACCTGAATGCGCAGCGCGTTCCTGGGGTGGTACTGCTCCATTGAACCGATGAGTTCGAACAGCGAAGGCGTTATTATGGTAACGGCAGTGACGATGATGCTGACCTTTAAATAAGCAAAAAATAAGGAAAAGGCACCTAAACAATAGTGAACTGTAAATAAATTACAATTTATATGTGAAGCAATATACTGTTTTCCTAATTTTAGGGTTCTGTCGTGGCTTCGATTTTTGCCATAAGCTGAATTCTGTTTCATACAAAAAAACGTTTTATTAAGCTTGGTTATTGGCTGATTAATGGGGTGATGACTGGGCCACAGCCAAAGGCCCCGATCCCTAAGTTAAAGTGCTTGTGCTCCGTTATTTACATTATTAATCAAACATATATATGAATTCGTTTAAAGCTTCAGGAGGGACCTCATACAACCTTAATCCCCCCCTGAGTTTGAGGTACTACAATTTGTTAACATATCAGTTCACCTCATTTTGTTCGTAGAATGTCGACTCTCTTCCTTCCGTTTCAAGCGACTGAGCTCGGCTCACGGCAAATTGGATGCTGTAGAGACTTCCGGCTAACAGGAGGAGCACGAGGATGTTGGCAAGGATGCGGAGGAAGATTCGAAGAGCTCTCTGACTGAAAGTATGGAAAATAAGTTTTTTTTATCTCATGTATTAAAATAAGAAAATCTATCTCTTATAGATAGGAACACAAAAATAAATTGAAAAATGCCGCTCTGTGTGGGCTTCAAGTTGGTTTAATTAGGTTTAATAAGCCTGTTGATTTTAGTTAAGTAAACTAGAATTTAGCAGCATTGAAAAAATGCACAAAGATACCAACAATACTCGGCAACGTACTTATTTTCTTGTTTTTCTTTCTCTTGTTCTTCAACAATTGCTTCCTAAAAAGAAATTAAACTTTAGGGTTTAGTTTTCAGAAAGCATAACAATTCATTATTGTCACAATTTTTGGAAATAAAGTGTTATTCTGACAATGAATGAAAAAAATCATCTAAACCATAAAAAAATCTTAATGCTTTTTGCTTCACCCTTATAGACGTCGCAATCTCAGCCGCTTTATTCTCAGCCGTCTCAGGGTTTCCGATCATATAATCCCAAGATGAGAAAAGTCGCCAAGAAAATGTAAAGTCATCTTCTGACGAAGCACTTCTGTTCATCCGGGAGTTTTTTGCCATCCTACAAAAACATGATTCAGCAAATTTTGAACTGGCCTCATATTAACAGTTTTAAATATTTTTTAATCTCAAAAATTATTGTCAATCTTATAACTGTTATAACCACTTAAATATTTGGATATACGTATCTGTTCATAAGTTTAATTGTAAAAATAACGGCCTAAATAGACGTAAAAAGCGACATGCTTTATATTCAAGTGTATATAAACGGATGTAACTGATATGGCCTTCATATCACCAATGATGGCATCAGCATTTGCCACCCCCCCCCCCCCCCCCCCCCCCCCCCCCCCCCCCCCCCCCCCCCTTTGAAATATAAAGCATGTCGCTTTTTACGTCTATTTGGGCCGTTATTATCTCCACTTAAATTACGTTCCTAAAAAACTGAAAACTTTTAAACACATACTTCCGCAAGAGAGCAGCAAAGCTGTATGCAAACAGGGAAATTCCCACGAGAAAATAAGCCAACGGAAGTCTATATCCGTTTCCTATGACTCTGTCATTTGTGTAAAAACCGTAAAACAACACTGACCTTTGGATATGACCGCCTGAGAATAGAAACATATTTTACGGAGAATATATAGGAAAACATACCTTGTATAAGCCCAGCAGAGCCCCCCCCCCGGCCGTTATTTTCACCATTAAACTTATGAACAGATCCGTATATCCAAAAACAATAAACCGTTGTTTTCACCACTTAAATTACGTTCCTAAAAAACTGAAAACTTTCCCCCCCCCCCCCGTTGCTTCAACTTTCTGCAGTTTGTTTAGAACACTTTCTCACCCAACGACCAGATAGTGTTAAGGTCCCAAGCTGTTGATTTCTCCATCTCAGGAACAACTTTATATTCATGTTTCTGGTTTCCCACAAGTATCTGAAAACATGTTTAGATTATTGAATGTGTTTAAACATCTAAAAACAAATGGACCCCCCCCCCCCGTTGCTTCAACTTTCTGCAGTTTGTTTAGAACACTTTCTCACCCAATGACCAGATAGTATTTAGATCCCAAGCTGTCGATTTCTCCATCTCAGGAACAACTTTATATTCATGTTTCTGATTTCCAACAAGTATCTGAAAACATGTTTAGGTTATTGAATGTGTTTAAACAACTAAAAACAAATGGGCCCCCCCCCCAGAAACGGACCACCACGGTTTGTTACAGGTCAGTTGTGTGGCTCGTTACAACTCGTTACGTATTCGTACTTTTACAGAATACAACTAAGTTGCGAACTACCAAACCTAATAGCATTTTGATGCCATAAACTTTAGCACATATTCTATGCTGCTTCGTAAATGAAGAATAACAGCAACAGCAGTCTTATAGTAAAACAACAACCCCCCCCCCTAGTTTTGCAACTGACCTCAGGCACCACCAAGAAAGCTGTAGTAATTATTCCCATGACTATGTTGATTTGTACCAGCCATCGCAGAAATACGAAGTAGGAAGCCACGCTGGAACCAAAATAACCTGACAACAAAAAACTGCTTTACTCACAAGGTTACGGGTTCCAATCTTGTCTCGGTCGTTTGTGTGTTTTTAAAGCAAGAAGCTATAAAGGTATTGCTCTGATGCCGGAAAACTCGAATGCCCCCCCCCCAGAAACGGACCACCACGGTTTGTTACAGGTCAGTTGTGTGGCTCGTTATAACTCGTTACGTATTCGCACTTTTACAGAATACAACTAAGTTGCGCATTTTGATGCCATAAACTTTAGCATACCCCCCCCCCAGTTTAGCAAAAAAATATGTTACAGGTTTCAACATAGACAAAAAGCGCATGAAAAATGACCCAATGAACTTGCAAATGAGGCAGGTTGCTCGACGGCTAACTTAATGGAAACATAACGTATACATGGGCTCTTCGACGATTGGAACCAGGCATTGCGAGGTTTTGCAAAACAAAAGCATGCAACATGAATGACGTAGATTATGAATTGATTGACACACCAACGGACAGACAGAGGTGACAGTCATGACTCAAGACCAACTTTCAATTGTTTTTATTCTCATGTTCCACGGGGTAAGAACCGCGCACAGGTTATTTGTCACTCGAATCAGTTTTCTCCAAACCTGATAAGTAATAATTTTTTGTTTTTACCTCTAAGCGGTTTTGTAACAAAACAAAAAACTGCACATAACGCTATTTATGATAACACATTTAGCTCCAACGAGTTTGAAACATTCAATACATTGTTGTTTATCATTTGTACCAACCGCTTTTCCAGCTTCGCTGTAACTTTTAGTTTTCGAAAGTCGACCTTCGTGTTTCTCAACAAACTTTCTTGCCGCGCTGCAAACAACATAAGAGCAGTTTTGATAAAAAGTCGTTTCTTGTGTGCTACGTTTAAACCAGAAAAACTTCTGCTGTGTTTTAACGAAGCCTTAACGCTTTACAGCAGGGGTTCCCAACCTTTTTACGATCCCGTACCACTTGGATGCTCTGTACCCCCCCCCCCCCCCCCCCCCCCCCCCCCCCCCCCCCCCCCCCCCCCCCCCCCCCCCCCCCCCCCCCCCCCCCCCCCCCCCCCCCCCCCCCGGTTTTTGAAAAAAACAAACAGAATCCACTCGCGTACCACCTGAAAAATCTTCACGTACCACTAGTGGTACGCGTACCACAGGTTGGGAACCCCTGCTTTACAGAGACCAAAAACAAAGCGTTGATTTTTTATGTCTACGAAGGACACTTTGTATTGTTTCTGTTTTTTGATCAAAAGGCGGTGTTTTAAATGTAATATTTGTACACCAATGAAACATCTTCTAACATTTTTCGCTTGTAATCCTTTTCGCGAGTCGTACAAATATAGCCTTTGCGTCCACCATTTAAGATTAGTGCGATTAGAATAAATAAAAAAACGTGTCACCGCAAACTCTTTGGGTTTAGGGTTCAAACCCCACGGACACCGAAACACTTGAAAACACTTACTCGAGGACTCTCAATTTCTTGCTCATGGGCCAAGGTCGGCTTCGGACATTCGCAATTATTTCCTTCTGCTGCTGAATTTTCTCCAGAATTTCCTCAGGATCCTTTTCAGAGAGATCTCCGTCACTAACTACGTCATTGTCGGTGTCACTGGAAGAGTTTAGGAAAATTTCCGGATAATTTTTTAGGATTTGGACAAAAATGTTTGAGAAAATAAGTATGGGTCGGCTGGTTTTTGATTTTGTGGCAGAAGCAACACTGCAAAATTTTAAAATCATGTCATTTTGTGAAAACTTTAAACTCAAACGAAATTCCTTATTGCTTCTAGGGCAGTGGTTTGTAAAGTTAATGGGAAGAATTTACTTTAATTTGTAAATATGGTTTGTAAACATACACTTTAGCTCTGGGGGTACGACCTGTACTTAAGTGTTGATTAAAGACCCAATTTTAATTGATCTTTGTATGTTTGTTTAGCATCTATTATGCAGTTTGTTAGGAGGTAATAAAAATGTATTGAATTGCTAAGTGAGAAATTCGTCGATAAAGGTTGGGAAGCACTGTTTTAGGGAATCAGAATTAAGGTTTATACGGCTTAAGGCTGCAATATTAAACAGCCTGGTTAGAGGTTGAAATTTATTTCCAAATGACTTTAAAACTCTTACTCAGCTTGCAGAACAGTAACGAATGTATTGGAGAGGCTCGATCTTCGCATTGCTTTGTTGATTGTGAATTGCCTTCTGACATTCTTCCGTCGTGTCGACCTCCGCGAAGACATGATACTTTGGTTTATCAAGCAGCCAATAAACAAATCGGTTACTACGGCACTCTTGATGTAGAAAATTGTTTTCTGTAAAAAATAAAATGTACACAATAAAAATTCATGATTTTGGATTCGCTGGTCAATGTCTATTTAATATACGTGCTTGCAAAGTTGTACACTTCTTGGGCAGTTTCGGTACATAACAAAACCTGCGCTGGGTATGATCAGGTTTACCCGGGAGTTTGTATACATGCCCAGGCACATGAAAAGCTGAAGAAAATTTTACACTGTGGTACACAAAATTTAAACTTGACACAACTATTGTAAGAAAAGCGTATCAACATAACTATGACGAGTGTTAGAAGATACTTTGCTACGTTTATGTAATTCACTTATTGCAAAACTTGAACTTGGCAAAATAAGTCCAGAAAAGCGTTTCAACATAACCATGACAAGTGCTACAGGCTACTTCGCTACGTTTATGCCTGTTTGAACTACTTATAAACAAACCACGCGTTGATAATCTATCTGATGTTAAAAGTTAGAAACTGTAGAACCTTGTAACTTTGCCGCATCAGCTCTGCAACGATCGAAAACTACACGAGAATATGATTGCAGATATAAGGCCAGCACAAAAAGATTTTTTACTTGTCTATTCATACCATACACAGCTAACTTGTACTGCAATCTACACAGCTCAACAAAAACATCACTTTGGCACAAACTCTTTTTTCTTTGCACACATACCACATGGCTTACAAATTACCTTATGTGTGGTTCATCAGACACAACACGGGCAATCAGGTCAAACAACTGAACTACAAAGCAGCAGATTAACCAAGTTACACGTGTCGCAGTTAATCAGTATTGATTCTTGTCGGCGCCGACGTTGATTAACACCCGAAGGCTTGGGGGTGTATGATGGGTGTGACTACACTTAAAACATGGCGCTTTCCATGCACAACTTCCTAAAAGCCTAATACTGATAGAATTTTTACGATAAACCTGGAGACTTTGTTTACGTTGGTAAACAATATAGGTCAATAGCCTGCTCCTTTAAACATTATAATTTTATGATGAATTGGCCGCTAGTAATGATAAAATAAGCAGTTTTTTACAAATCTTAAAGTGTCACATTCCCTGAAGGTTTTGGCCTATTTATTACGCTTGGTTGCTCAATCCTTGCTAGCAAACCCGTTTCATTCACCTCAAGTGTCAACTTTTATTCGGGCATAAGATTTCGTGGCAATAATTTCAATGTATTTCAACCTCAGCGTTTACAAGAGCATCGTACTTCGCAACAGAAAACGGCACAAACAAAAAAGCAACCATAGCGCACAGCAGTTCTATACAACCGAATAGTAAAGCAGGTTACCCATTAGAACACGTACATTTTAAGCGGCGTTCCAACCAGCTTTGGGAAGCAAACCACGGCAGATTGCAATTAATACAAGCCGTATATTTGTAGAAAAACTAATGTAAAACTTTTGGCCTTTTAAAGTTTCTAAACAAAAGGATTGAAACGGTTGAATGCACAAAGCTCGTTTCTTAGCAGGCATTTTGTGCACCACCTGACGACCCACAAACCGGTTACGTCATAACATGATAGTTTTGAGTTTCGACAAATGAATACATTCCAAACCATACACCACGACAAAACAATGAAATTAATAAAACTCGTAAAAGGCACATTTGGTTAAATAATTTGATTAATACAGTTGCATAAATTCTATTTCAACCACTTGGCTCTACCGTATGTCCAGTAAATCGTACAGACGTTTTGTATTATTAATTACACTGAATAATACTGAAAATAACCTTGTATAGAAGTAACAAACAAACAAACGAAATTCATCAACGTAAAAAGCATAACCATGGACACCCATAACCAAGTTATTTTGCTTCTGAATTATTCAGTAGGATAAAACTCCCCCCCCCCAACCATGGACACCCATAACCAAGTTATTTTGCTTCTGAATTATTCAGTGGGATAAAACTCATAAAACTGACAGATCTTAGCCAGTCCTGTAAGCTTAGGAGTAAAACTGGCAGCAAATACACTATCAACTGAACAACACATATTTAGCTGACTGGAACAAAACAACAAAGTTCACATTTTTTCATCAAATTTTAAATTTAAAAAAATCAGTCGGCCAAAATCTTCATGGGTTTGTTGAAAACAGATTTGAATTAGATTCTTTAAGGCACATGTAAGCGTTTTAATCCTGCTGTGTGGTTCAATATACACGTATGATAGGCACCATCAGTACTTGGTTGTTCAAAGTTTATGGTGTTGCAGGGCTCAAGCGTTAGGTCGTAACACAGTTGACAAAAAAAAAACAGCAAAACATGACAGCGAGAAGCTATTTTGAAACACTTTGAAAGCTGTACATATAATCCGGGTACAAATGAACAAAATATACAACGTAATATTTCAATCAAGATTTCCATCATATCACGTGACAGCGCAAGCTGTTTAAATGTAGCGGAAAAAAGTTGGAGAAACAAATTGGAAAGAATTGAACTTGGTGTTAAAGGCGAATACGAAATTGAACATAACAACGAAAAACAAAAGAACAATCATGAAACTCGTCCCCCCCCCCTATCACGTGACAGCGCAAGGTGTTTAAATGTAGCGGAAAAAGTTGCAGAAAAATATTGGAAAGAATTGAACTTGGTGTTAAAGGCGAATGCAAAATTGAACATAACAACGAAAAACAAAAGAACAATCATACAATAAGCCAAAAAAGAGACTTTACGACAAAGTTTCGGTCTTAAGCAACGAAGGATAAAAAGATATATTAAAGATACTCAAATTCATGTACTGGAAGTTACACACTAGCACGGTCTTAAAAACACAGTAAGTTTAGTTTAAAATTTTAGGCCAGAATCCTGAAATTGAATTTCCAAACAAAATCAAATAACGGGCATCATGGGACCTTTACAATATTTTTTTGTCAATCAACTTGTACAAGTCATTTGTCAAGTCAAACGAACGGCAAAATTTAGAAGCACACGGTGCCTTTTACAACAGTATGCGCCAATATTACACAGTTAAACTCGCAAAGTCTCATAAAAATGTTATTGGCAACAATGGGTGTCCTTGATCATCAGGGGGCAATTTATGCGAATGACCAAATTTCGAAAAGGCATGCAGCAGAATGCATGCGAAAGAAGATGCTAAGAGGACGACAGATCATAGCAATGGTGGTCCACACACTCTGGGTGTAGTACCAATACGGGTAAGTGTAAACACCCCCCCCCCTGACCAAATTTCGAAAAGGCATGCAGCAGAATGCATGCGAAAGAAGATACTGAGAGGACGACAGATCATAGCAATGGTGGTCCACACACTCTGAGTGTAGTACCAATACGGGTAAGTGTAAACGAGAAAAGCAGTGCCCTCAAGTGACCAAAACATCCACAAGCAAGCGTTGGCGATGAGAAGAAAAATCACAACATTGCGTAAAAGCAACCGCGATCTATCTGGATGTGCCACCTTCGTTTCGGCGACAACTTTAAACTTTGTGGGTGCGTTCCCCTGAAAAGTGGCCGCCGCGCCGAATTCAGAACGCCCGGTTTCAACGTCGTCCACAAATACGGTGTTATCGAATCCCGAATCCGAATCCAACCTCCTAATCACCTTACCCGGTTTCGGATCATTGGCGTTGTGGTCGCGAATCCCGCCGTTCGACAAGACAGCGGCTTCCAAGACGTCATTCGATGCTTCCACGGGGGGATTACCATCAGGTGAGTTCCCCTCGTCGCATTGAGAAGAATTCGCTCCGTCTCCTGCTTCCTTTTCATCTTCAGGCTCATCTTCTTCGGTGAGATCGGTTTGGATGCGTCTCATCCGCTCCTGGAGAGGTGTCCCCCCCCCCGGCGGAGAGACTCGCTGCGACCACAGCGGCTGGACGAAGAGGGCCTACTGCCCCCATGCGGCCAGATAGAGCGGTAACTGACGAAGCCTGCTGACGATATCTGTAGAAACTTTGACCGTCAGCTGTTCGATCGTCTTCGAACTCCGAAGGTGCACTGCGGGCTGTTGCTGTGCGGACTCTGTAATATTAGATTTGGTTTCGATTGGCTTCTGTCAAATTGTTCGCGCCTTTAGGCAAGGTTGAGTATTGAAAGATTCAAAATATCCACAACACGCGACAGACAATGAGGGGCAATTTGACTATTTTATTTTTGAAACAGACGTAATAATTCGGTGATTAAGTAATTTTTTGCAGATTTTTAACCTTGTGCGTTTTGGATACTTTTTATAACTGACCTTCGGTTGACCTCTGCAGCCGTGTCAAGGTCATCTTGTGACTTTACTGGTTCTTGCTTCAGACCATAGAGAATAAATACAACCTGGGTAAAAGGCAAGTGTGAAGAAATGTATTGTTTAAGCCAGTTATAAACATTACATGTAAACGTTTTCTACTTTTCCATTAAATGACATTAAATAAGTAGCAAATGCTTCAGCGTAACTGAACAAAACTAATGGTCCAAATAGATGCAAAAAATGTGTCATTTGACTTTTTGGCAAATACTCAAGCCCTTATCATTGATACAACGGGTCTAACGAGTAAACTAGGACTTTCCTCACCTGTATGACGCACTGACTGACGTCACAAACAGGCCATATGATGTTGAGCCACCATGCTACAACCTCTTTGTTATCCGACCCAATTGAGTTAGCAATGACATTGAAAATTCCGATTGTAACCGGTCCCACAAGGCAAACCAGAAGCAAGACTGTGTCAAGCGGTTCATCGTCTGATTCCGACTTTGCGGGGCGGGATTGGCGCTTGTAGAGGTAGAAACCGAAAAAGCAAGCTGCTATCATGGTAAGCTCGAACACGATCTGATGATTTGTACAAAATAAGGTGTAACTTGTACATCTAAAGGTGTTATTGTTACAACAAATCAAGACCACGTGGGTATACAGTTCAACCTGGAACACGCTAACTTAGACTCGACCAATGGCAGAAGCCGATCACAAAACATGCAATGAAGCACGAAGTATGATTTAATAGCTCAAGGATATATTCGTTGGATTAATTTATTCACTTTAAAAGAGCTGATTTTGTAGGATTTAAACCTATGGTCGAGTTAACTACCAGTTAAACATGGTAATTAAATAAATATTGTTGGTGTTTTAAACATGAATGTGGGTTGCTGATGTGCCAAAAAAAAATTCAAAATGCTGAGATCTAGGAGTTATGAAATGAATGTTTTGCAAAAAAATTCGTCAAACTTTGAAATGTTGTTTTTATGAACTACTAACTGACTTTTACATTAAATACTACACGGCTCATAGCAGACACTACACTCCAACACAAGTTACAAAAATTTCCTTAGGTCTGAACTCTTTAGAAAAGAAAAGCGACTCACGAGAAATATGTTGTAGATAATGAGGAAGTTATACTCTGTGAAATAAGATCTTTCATCGGCGGGTAACCCAGAGTTATTCGTCCCGAGTACAACGAGTACCACAACACAAGCAAATATGGCGAATCCTCCGAGTATTGCACCTGGAATTAAAACAAAGTAGCGTGTTTTAATTTTGTCCGAACTCGTAGATAAATTTACACAGACTGAAAATCTTGAGAATGGCGAGCTTAAATTGCTGCTATTTTTGACTAATCTTTGGGTTGTGACATGTTTTTTTCTAAACGTTTGTTTTTCTGACACAAGCACGTTGTTTTTACTTGGGTGTCTTCTGTTTACTTGTAAATTCGGGTTAAAATATACTTGACAAACGGAATGACTGTCAGGGGATAAGTGGGCAAACAAACACCTTTTTCCGTTATTTTGCCTGTTTTAATATATTAAAGTGTTTCGTACCATAAGGCTAAGACAGCGATATTCGGAACTTTGAATTCACAGTTGCACCCCTGGTGGCCGCTTAATATATAACTTTGTCGCATAAATGTCAAAACAACAATTTCATCGCTTACTTTCGCATGAGAAGAAGCGTTTTTTTACGACTTGCGTCCCAAAAAATCCGACAATGTTGCACGCGATCGCAGTTAAAAACGTTACACAACCAAGCAGTTAAAATTTGTGTAAATATTTAAAGACCTTTATTGCTATGACGCAGTTAAGGTAACGAGCCATTTAACCCCCCCCCCGTTAAAATTTGTGTAAATATTTAAAGACCTTTATTGCTATGACGCAGTGGAGGTAACGAGCCGTTTAGGAGCTTCAATAATCCGCCATAAGTTAATAATATTAGTTAAAAAAACAACCTTTAATGTCAAACTGTGATTTACGACCCGGAGAGTGGGTTTACGATCGATGAATTCGATTTATTGGAGTTTGGCGTGTAGACGTATTGGTTTTGCACCCGGCACAATTTTCTGGCAAACGTCTTTTAATATTCACCCACAACCGCAAAATAATTATCAATATTCTGTGTCATATTCGCTACCAGGCACTGAAATGTTTCAGTACGACTTGATCATACAAAAACCTATTCAGACTTTTGTGACCTGATGACAATATTTTAATCATTTAATCGGATTTTGAAAGGCACATTTGCTAATTGTATTTTTGCCAAACGATTAAAGTTTGTGTTTTTGCAATTTTATGAAAATACAGTATCTGTGTAAAGTTAATGTAATATAGGTTTAATCAGTGGTGAGATTCAAATTTTTTGTCAGCCGGTTCAATCACAAAAGTCATAGTTTTCAGCCGGTTCTCTTACAAAAGTTCCATTGACAGTAACCAGTAATGCTAACCGGTTCGCTGATCTCATAAAATTTCGTGAGACGGTTCTATAGAACTAGTGCGAACCGGTTGAATCCCACCACTAGGTTTAATTTGGAACATGTGCCTCTTTTAAACGCTGATTTTGGCAGTTCAATGATCACAAAGAAACTGAATCTGCCACTTCAACGCACCTTTATAAGATCTGTAAAACTTGTAACTCGGCTTGACGATGTGTTGGCACATGGGAGGGACTTTCCCTACGTTTCGCCACGTGACGTAGAGAAGACAGCAAGCGACCAAACTAAATTCGATCACGAAGGGAAAAAGAAAGGCTTCGGCAACGGCCACCACAGCACAGAAGCTCTGCTCGCAAGTGCAGTTCCCCGAGAACAAGATGTCTGCAAGAATCAAAGCATGAATTACTTGTTTGAAATGTACAAGTGCACATGTAACAAGTATTTCTGTGTTAGAAAAAGCAATAACGAACGGTTTGTTACTCGTATTCAAATAAGCATTAAAATCACAAAGTTAAACTTGAAGATCAAATGGCAGTGCGAAAAGAAATCTTGTCAAAAACACTTGCTTGGTGATTGTTTTAGTGCAGTTTTAACTCAGCTCAACTACATAGGTACTAGGTAGGATAGCCATGTTATGTGCGTGTCAACAAACTATGTTATAATTTTTATCGATTAGTTTTGATTCTGCAAAATTATAAACATAAGCCTACCTGTTCCACCAGCTTTCTGTTCCGGATAATCTAAAACATAACAAGAAAAGTTAAGATTCCAGTTGCATTTGGTTCTAATTAAATTTGTTCTTTCCAACAAGGTCAATGTGTCCAAATACTTACTAAGACGGTACTGAAGGCAATGCGGCTTTGGTAAGTGTTTGGTTTATTTCTAAATTTAATACAGATCACCAAAAAATGTCAAAAGATTGAAGTAAATATTTTTGAGGCAAAGTTTTTAACAAGTGATTACATCAGCAATTTTGAAATTCTTGCTACGAATTGGAACACTACGCATACGAAACTCCAGAGTAAATAAGCTTTCCCCCCCCCCCCCCCCCAACCTTATTCAAATAGAACACAACGTCAAGAACTTACGAGCCGGGCTGAACGAACGGTAACCGGTGTAAAGTTCAGAGGTCGGGAGGTCATTGGGTAATGACGTAGCGTTCTGCATCAATGGTTTATGTACTTCCGGGGCCGTTGTTGCGACATAATGGTCGGGTGAATGCGATTCTGTGTACATGAGAGCCGCAGCTGTTTCATCGGCAATCGTTGCTATCCATATTGCCATGTTGGTTGCAATCACATGCATTACACCGAATCTGTGGATACGAAATAGGTGAAGTTAATGTGTTGTTGTACTTTATGTCATTTATTCACAACATATTGTCGATTTTTTCATTTAAATTAATGCTTTATAAGACAGAAGAAGCTGTGCGATTTAGATCTACTGTTGTACTTGATTTCATTTTTTGACAAAAAATTGTCGTGATTTTATTATGATTCTTAAGTATAGCATATATACCTATGTTTTTTAAAGGCATAAGAGACTGTACAATTTACTATGGAGACAGATACAGTTTACTATGGAGACAGATCTAAATTTTTTAGTACCTTGACAGCACTTGGTAATCTTGAATAAAAACTTTTGAATATTGAAATAAAAAGTTGACTTGGCAGATTATAAAGATTGCATGGATCACTGGCACTGTTGCGTAGAGAGCTTTATCCTTGCAGAGTGGATTGTCGATGCCAAGGAAAGCGATGAATTCCAGTCCGTCTTTTATGATAATTGCAAGCCCGAATATGGAAAGCACCCCTGAAAATATGACGTAGATCTGTGACGTATTTCGGTTTCGATACGTCATCACTGAGAGGTTTTAAGTTTTGTAAAGTGCCATGTGTTGGTTTAATTTTCAAGCCGGGGTTATTATTGATTTCAAGTAATGAAACAAAAACTTATGAACCCGTTAACTACTTATCTACTTAACAGACAATGTCCTTAACGGAACCATAATGTTGTGATGAATATGTAATGGAAAACCACCCCAGTATTGTGCATATTTACCTTTACTTAAAGCAAAATCTTTGGCCACAAGCCCCTTAAACTAACAGTCTTGATTGTTAGGAACAATGGTCACATTCTATTACCTTTCAACCATCGATTGTTGACGTGGTTACTTTTAGCAAAACCGATTTTAGCCTTGTGTTGGTAGCAGGCAGTTGCAAGAGGTCGGCATGCCACCGTCCAAACCAGAGATATAACGTAAAGAGCAAGGAAAAGGTTGTCGATGATCACTGCATCAACCTAAATAATAATTTACAATTGTTATCAAAGTATTTGTTATGTAAGTGTTTAAAAATTAGGTTACGACAACATAGTTATTAGTTGAGTCGGTCTTTTTTGGTCAGGTCTGTAAAACAGTTTCAACTTGGACGCTTTCGTTTCAAAATTTTATGAATTGTGAACGTGCATGCGCATAACATAGTGTATTTATTTGTTTGTTTCATGTTTATCCTCGGTTGAAAGCCTGAATGCATTATGCTCACAATGAGTCCGCCGTCGAGCTGCCAGCTTATGGCAAGTCCGTTGAATTATTTTTATTAGATTATTTCGACTTTAATTTAGTTCAACCCACTGTTAACCATTGGGTTGTCCCTCAAGTTTTCCTTCCGCAGCAAGTAAAAATGCATCAACTCACATCACCAGTGGTAAACTGTGTTGTTTTCAACACCACCATTAGCAGAACAATATGAAGTGCATAGAGGCTTGAAAACAGTGCTGAGGCCGAATGGTTTTGCGATCCTTCCGCGGGATTTTCAGCCTCCTCTTCCGGCGCGCCATCAATCGCATTCTCGTGCAGGGCTTCAAGTCGGTCCATTTGGGGAAAACCCCTTCGTTGATCAATAAAAGTTAAATTGTACTAACCTTAATGTTTTCTACGGATTTTTAAAAAGTAAACATTTTGAATTTGGAAATCAAATCCACAGTTTTTTGTTGTTCTAAATTTAAAGCTGAGGGCAAAGATATTCATACTTGGCCTTATTTGAAATTTTAAGACAGATTTTATGTCTAAACTGAAGAATATGTGAAATTAAAAAGGTTATCCTGACAATTTTCGCAAACAAAATTTGTTATCTAAGCGTTGTCCATTTTAATCTACCTACTAAGTGTATACAAACACTATTAAATAAGGTCGAAGTCATACAAAACCCCATTCGAAGTGATTAACCCAGTCAAAAGCATCACTAACATTCCTGACTACAAGTGTCAAAAGTCTAACAGAAACAGTTAAACAACAGCATTGACCTCTTCATTAAAACTGTTTTTCAGGAAAGTACCAACTCTCGTTGACGCAACATTTTGACTAATCGATTATGTCTCTCGTTTAAGCACTATTGGCAGCTCGCTTGGAGCACAATACTGAGAGGTTGGAGTCCCCTCAAGCCCACCTATCGAACCCGGCCAATGTCAAGTAACATTTAAGTGATGAGTAACCGAGGATTCTCGAACCCTAGCATCACGGATTATTGCCAAGTCACGTCGAACCTGGTTTGCTTTGCATTTTTGTGTCGTGATAATGCAAGACGTTGCGAGTTCGAATCTCGGTACAGTTTGACAAGTCGCAATTTTTAAATCTCTTGCATTTGTGTGAATTGGACGTTTTTTCTTAAACATTGGCGTTATCCCAAGTCAGGACTACTCAATTAGTTTTGTCAAAAGGTCCAGACAGAAAAAGAAAAATTACCAAAGGCAAAGAATAATAATTCAGTTTATTGCATCACAGATAATGGTGCGCAAACTATCGATGTTTTGTTAATTGTGTAGTGGAATAATGGACTATTTTCGTCACAGTTGGACATTCTAACCTCGCTTAAGACTTCGCGCTCCTCGCAGCCGACCTAGAAATCGCTATGTGGGCCACAGTTAAAAAACTGCTGCAACATAGCAATGACCAAGTAATTAACACACAATATATTATATGTAGCCATAATCAAAACACCGTCGAGGTCCACACCCAACGCCTCAAAGGGACCGCGGTCCGCCAATTCAGTAGGCCGGTCCTAAGTGGTAATTTTTTGTTTCGTGAGATGGTACATAACATTTTTGAGTTACTCTGATCCTTTCCATTATCAAAACGATCGCAATTAGCTTCAAAATATTTTTGCTGAAAGGTGATTGTATTGTATTATAACGGGGAAATCACCTGACGTAGATTTTCGTTGCTCTCCTCCGAATCATGTAGTGGTCGTTTCCCAGCTGCGTGACATCATCCTCCTGACCGCGTTGCGCCATCAGGTTTGTGACGTCACTGAAGGCACCTAGCGTTCCGCGTCGACCTGTGTTCATTGCTTGCGCCAAACCTGCTTCGTCCTCTAATAAAAAAAAAGGATTTTAGGAAGTTTTTTTGATTTTAAGAAAATCATTTAAAAACAAAATATTTTTTGCAACAAAATCCTAAACATAAAAATGGTAGGATATTTTAGTAAAACACAATGTTCTCTTTTATCGTTTTAACATGTCGAAACGTCAAGTTTTACTCGATAATATTGACTTGGTGGCAAATAATGTTGTAAAAACAAAGTTGTTTTGAATTTCAAGAGAATTTATACCAGTAGATTAAATATTCAAAAATATATATTTGTCAATATATATAAACAAGTCAATATATTTGAGTAAAACACGAAATTTTGTCAAATCCTGTGGCGTTTTTAAGTGCCATGTTTTAATCGTATATGTTAACTTGGGTGTTATTATTTTGCTTTCCAACTATTTTTAAATTTAAATTGCGTCCCTACATAAAAAAAACAATAAAAAGGCTGTCATTGATTATTCAGTTTTCTGGAATTTTATTTGCAACAAAGTTTGATTGTAAGGGGGCTAAACAATAAAATTTATGAATAATTTATAAATAAATCCTAAATTGTGGTTTCCACCGTTTACTGCTGACATTTACGAGCCATCAAAGTCGTACAAACTCTCGTTATTTTAATGGAAACTGACGGTCATAAATTGCTCGTTATACAGTAAAAGTTGAAAATTAAATGAAGTATATTATGATAAAAAACTTGACTTCGCCGTTTGTCTAAAAACTGAGGTCTTTTATGACCGAATCTAACAACATAAACTTGACTACAATACAAACTGTGCAAACTAATTTAGCTGCAATTTACTTTATTTTACAACCATTTTTTGGTGCATTGAAGTTGTAGTGTCATAAATCTCTTTCAATGCACAACACAACGTACGAGCCCCCAGAGAAGTAAGCAAAAGCCAGGCCCGAATCCGTCTTTTTAAAAACCTGAATAACCCCCGAAAGTTGGTCAAAAATACGAAGCCCGAACTCGACCCGAAAAGCCAGGCCCGACTTACATCTCTGGCGGGTTCTATGAGCTTCACATGAAAATAGAAAAGTTAGTAACTTAATTCACTTACGGCCGATAACTGATCCTAATGGTCCAATAGAATATCCCCAATTGCTCTCCGAAAAACTCTCGCGACGTTTCTAAAAAGAAAAAAAACACAAAGTTTTAATCAACAAGTCCCAAATAGGTCATTCAGCGCATTGATGTGGCAAAAGAAAATTCCAAATATGCCACCTAAACTGTGAAATGCAATTCGCATTCTATGTTTTAGACCTCGATGACGTATTTCCTGTGCGCAATACAACAATAGAAATATTCTTATTATTTGTAGTACAAATAACTTCTTTCACGGTGAAATTGAAAATTAAGTGTTTTTGAACATTTTTGTGTTATTCGTCTGTAAAGAATGCCACAAAAAAGATTAAGTTTGTGAAGCAATGGTTCGAACCGATACTTTCTAACCCAAAAACAAACCAAACTAAGTAAAACAGGAAGAAGAAAAGGAACGAATCGTTTTATTTTTTATATATTTTTTCTTGTATTTACCGCTTGTCCTTTATCCATAATCGAGCAGAAAAATAGCTGCCAGTTGCAATGTTTAATTTTACACGACAGAACTCAGAACTCAATCCAACCCCCCCCCCAAACTAAGTAAAACAGGAAGAAGAAAAGGAACGAATCGTTTTATTTTTAATATTTTTTTTCTTGTATTTACCGCTTGTCCTTTATCCATAATCGAACAGAAAAATAGCTGCCAGTTGCAATGTTTAATTTTACACAACAGAACTCAGAACTCAATCCAGTTTACAAAAATTAGAACCCAAAACATGTAAGAAGTGACCTAAAATTCCGGTTTCAAAAAACTACAAAATTCAATTTAATTTACGAAACTTACAACAACTAAATTTTAAAAACCTAGAACTAAAATTAATTCACAAACTTTAAACAACTTAAACAAACTTTGGAAAAACTTAGAACCGAATTTAATTCACAAAAGTTAAAACAACTTAAAACAAGATTTGAAAACTTAGAATAAGCTTACAATCAATTTGCAAAACTTGAAACTTCAACCTACTTTACGAAAACGCAGAATCAAGTTTACTAACACAAGTTGCCACAATATAACTTACAGCTGCTTTAAAACTTGACCTCATATCAACCTTAAACTTATTGTTGTAGTTATTCCTATTTTCGACAACCAACCCAATTATAACTATGACAAAAGATTAATACTTACATAACCACGGGGCAAGACGTATTGATTAATTCAATAATTTGTCCATTTAAAATCACTCAATTGTAGGTTATTAGACAATTTATCACTTGCATTATTTAATCGGGCAACGATTGTGTGACCTACAGTCATCAAAGGGCAAATAAAACAAAAAAATCTACCAAAAAATAGCAGACCTAACTGCAGACCGTGCACACTGTTTGACAGATACGGTCTTATCAGTGCAACTGATGACAGGACACTGGCCATACATGCTACTGCGCTATATCAGGGCTCAATCTTTTGGTGTAAACATACAAGGCGTAAATATTTAGCAAAAAATCAAACGTCTTCCCTTTTTAAAAACTTGCCGAGCGTTAAAACAGCCCTTGTCGTAAATGTAACTGGTGCCACACAACGACAAACCGCATCTAGACCGCTGCAGCAACATTTTTGTCGGGGTTACGACACTTTACACCCGGTAAATTGCGACTGGAATTTTCTCGCTTTCCCCGGGAATTTATTACCTGCGGGAACAAAGTCCATTTTTACCCGGGATTTAACTCAAAGCCTAATAAACCAAAATACGAGAGAATTTCGCTCCTTTTAATTTAAAACTGCTACCATTTGTATAACACAGTGGTTCTCAAACTTTTTTGATCGCGACCCAAATCTGAGTTTTATGAATATCTCACGACCCAAGCCTCAAACATCAAAAAATTTAAATATTATTATTAACGAGACGAACTGCAATTTCGAGGCCACGCCGTCGCCGCATAGGAGTCTGCCCATGTCTAAATGGCTGCAGGCTTAACGAGGTCGATTCGTTTGACAACACTGCATTACAAAACACACATTGTGGCTTTGCAGCACCATAATCATTGATAGAAGTGAATCCCAAATCTAAGAAGTTTCCTTGTATGAATACTTATTAATCCTTAAACGCTAACTGTTACATCTCCACGTCTAGTTTCGCAAGATTACCTTGTCCTATTATTCCCCGTGCTATGACGTTACAATCGCTATGTGCGTAACAGTAAAATTGGAAGGCTATTGTCGGTATGTTGTAATGA
>QLIY01001167.1:0-50005 GCA_003260075.1 Phallusia mammillata | reverse complement strand
AAGCTGTAGATGCACGTGACACTGCTGAGCCAATCAAAATTAGAGGCTTCCACAGACAGGAAACAATCAACAAGAGATCGGGAATGAAACCCAAAGCAATCGGGAATTCGGTGGCGCCAGCCCGCCGTCCTAAATACTGCGAAATCTGATTTAGCAAGCGATCTTGTTTCACTGACGAAGTTGACATATTAAAACTCGGACTTTTACGAAGCTGAGACAGGGACAAATGTTTGGCCCCATACTTATTTCATATATAGGCTGTTGCTGCCAGGCATAATATGAACCTCATACAGCTCTTCTGGCACTTGTATTTTTGTTCCGACGTTTCGACGTCCTATATAGGTCGCCTTCATCAGGGTAAATAACAACTTTAGGGTAAAACAACTGATATTATATGTGACCAAAGTGTATTCAAACAACCGTTTGAAACGTTTACTTCAAATTCATTGAGAATAAAATTTAACAGTTGACGTTATGTCGTCTTGCGCAGTATTGCACATTGTAGGCAGATGAATAGAAAATACCTTGAATTTTTTTGTAATTAATCAGATGTTCAGAAAACGTAAAGTATATAAGTTCACGGTGTTGTAAAAGTTTCTATTTTCTGTGCAACAATTTACTGCAGAAAAAGTTCACCACATGATAGAACTTTTGAGTAATTCCAAACAATATACTACATATTCTCTTCTTATAGAACACTACGTAAACGAGCTTTTTATTTTCAACGCTTTATTTCCGGAAAAGAACAAGAAAAGAAAGATTGCACAAAGTTGTGGAACATGCGGTTTACAATAAGAAACTGTTAAAATTAAGAAAAAAAGTTCGTTGGAGCAACATTTAAACACAAACAAACTTTTAGAACAAGAATCCACTCAAAGAACCCCCCCCCCTGGTATTTTTGTACCTACGTTTCGACGTCCTATACAGGTCGCCTTCATCAGGGTAAATATCACTGATCTTTAGGGTAAAACAACTCATATCATATGTGACCAAAGTGTATGCAAACAATCGTTTGAAACGTTTACTTCAAATTCATCGACAATAAAATTTAACAGTTGAAGTTGCTGCGTGGTGCAGTATTGCACATTGTAGTGATAAATACCTTAAATACCCTGTAGTGATAAACACCGTGTAGTGATAAATGCCCGGATACTATATAAGTATACAAGTCCAAGGTGTCTGTAAAAGTTGATTTTCACTGTGCTACAATTTGCCACAAAAACGTTTACCACATGATAGCATTTTCGTGTTTTTGAGTGTTAAAACCTATAAACAATAAACTACATATTCTCATTTTACACAAAATACTCGGAAACGAGCTTTTTATTGTTTACGCTTTATTTCCGGAAAAGAACAAGAAAAGAAAGATTGCACAAAGTTGTGGAACATGCGGTTTAAAGCAAAGAAAACTACTGAAATTAAGAAGAAAGCTCGTTGGGGCAACATTTAAACACAAACAAACTTTTAGAACAAGAATCCACTTAAAAAAAGGTTGAAAAGACGTAAAGTTTTCCTAATAGAGTAGCTTGAACAGCTTCAACGTCCACAGCAATTCGCATTGTAATAAGAGTTGCAAGATATTGGAAAACATTTTTACTCAACGTGTATAAACCCCCCCCCCAGGGTTGAAAAAAAGTTTTCCTAACAGAGTAGCTTGAACAGCTTCAAAGACCACAGCAATTCGCATTGCAATAAGAGTTGCAACACATTGGAAAACAATTATACTCAACGCGTACATATCGAGCCATGAAGTTGTTTTCATTCAAAAATTTTGTTTCTATTTCAGTGTAATGTATTTTTTTAAACTAATTTGTACACAATAAGCGACAAAAAAGATAACAATCAGTCAAACCCCCCCCCCCCATGAAATTGTTTTCATTCCAAAGTTTTGCTTCTCTTTCAGTGTAATGTATTTTTTAACTAATTTGTACACAATAAGCGACAAAAAAAGATAACAATCAGTCAACGAAAACGCGAATAAAATGTAAGGAAATAGCACATACGTTGGCAGTGATAAAAAATTAACAGGTTTACTTTGCTTTAGTGTCATTTAATGTCACACCTTGTACAAGATAAAGTAACAATCCATAAAACTGAATTGAAACGCAATACCTTGTACAGATTAGCAGCAAACAAGAATTAAACTGCAAACCAGAAATACAAAAAACATAGAAAAAAACTCGTTGCTACGACCACGCTTTATGTAACCTTGTCAAGTCAAGTATTGCTGTCAATTCATTTAATCTCCATTTTGTGTTCAAACCCTTGGCTCTAAACGGGAGACATACAGTTCTCTTCTTAAAAGTGCCGAAATTTAGAGTTTTGGAGTATGGCCGTTTGACTGCACCGGTGTCCCACCGTTGGTTGTCGCTTTGTTGACATTACAATATTCCTCAGTGGTCCGATGGCTGTTGCCATTTACATCATTGCTCTTTTCTTGGGTTGTTATCGTCACATCCACCCCCCCCCCCATGGCCGTTTGACTGCACCGGTGTCCCACCGTTGGTTGTCGCTTTGTTAACATTACAATATTCCTCGGTGGTCCGATGGCTGTTGCCATTTACATCATTGCTCTTGTTTTGGGTTGTTATTATCACATCCATATTGTCTCTACTTTCTGACCCAATATCTGGTTGCTTTCGCTTTCCGTTAGGGATCTCTTTATCATGCGGAAGACACCGGGTCCCTGACAGCGCAATATCGACACCTCCCGTAAAATCGTGGCGCCTTTGCCGTTGACAACGAGACGCCACACGCCACGCCAACATGGCTGCCATGGCGCCTATGCCGATTGCCATAGCTACAACTATTGCAACTATCACTGAAGTGTCTACATCGTGTGTAACGGCAGGGATTAGGGGTTTGTGTGATAGCCTTGTCTTGTTTTCTGGTTTCAAGGAGTCTGTCTCATGATGGCTCATGTGTGGATGCCCTGCAGTTGTGGAAACATTGGAAGCTTGTGTGATCAAATCATCTAAATATTCCTGGTTGTCATCATAATCACCAGATGACGTAGCGCTTTCAGTAACGACATCATAAGCAAAGGGTGTGGATTCCAAATCAGTTGTGGCACTTGTAGTTGACACAAAATCTGTCATGGCATCATCTGTGGCGTCTAGAATGCGAGTTTCCTCAGTAGGCGCCATGTCGGTGCTGTACGGCGTCCGTGGAGCAGGTTCTGGAGTAGGAGGCGGACACAGCTCCTCCACAGACAACTGGAGCATATTTTCGCCAGCTGTACGAGCAGGACTCTGGCACACCACGGTCAAGTTCCGAAAGCCAGTACGACGCAGCCATTTAACCATTGTCAAAGCCTTGCAGTCGCACACCCAGTTATTCTCTTTAAGATTTAGGTTCACCAGACGCGGCATTCGTCCGAGGTTGGGCAGTGTGCGAAGCAGGTTTCCAGATAGGGTTAAAGTGCGCAGTTTTTTGTTCTTGAACGCCCATTTCGCTATGTCCGCAATGTCACAACGATCCAGGTCAAGTCGACTGAGTGACTTCATTCCTTTTAACGAAGAGCGCTCAATCTCTGTGATCGGATTCTTTCCAAGTTCTAATGAAGAAAGACGGGGCAGAATTTTAAGCTGGTTTGTAGGAATCTGTGAGAGTGAATTTAATTTCAGGTTCAACGTTTCAAGTTCCAAAAGATTGCGAAAGGCAAATGCATCGATGTACGATATATTATTGTCCTGCAGGTCGATGCTGCGTAGGGTTTCGGCCCCAGAAAAAACATCACTCTCCAGCCGGTTTATGGCGTTCCAACTTAGGTCAAGATCCGTAAGTTTCCCGAGGCCCTTAAAGCTTCCTGATGTAATGGTCTCAATCTTATCGTAGTGAACTTTTAGCTGGGTGACTTTAGATAGACCGTCAAACGTCCCAATTTCAATCGCTGTCATTGCGTTGCCTTCGAGAGTGAGTGTCTGTAAAAAAGAAAACATTTTAAGATACATATTGTGAACATTTTAATTAATATTAAAGGACGAACGACAGTGCTACAATTACACGACAGTTAACTGGTTCATTTTTGTACGCTGTTTGAAGTTAAAAAAATAAAGAAAATACCTGATTTGAAACAGTTTGTGGTAAATTAAGCCAACATTATACGATTGTCTCAGTTTTGCAATTATCAATGTGCTTTAAATAGGTGAAATTAGTTGTGTCTTAGGAACACTATACACGGACTTGAAAAGTAATTTGATCAAAAACATAGTTGTGTCTGTTTATTAATTTTAGACAACTGCAACATTTTAAAGGGCATATTTCATTCGTGTTCATGCTCTTGAATTTATCTGTGACCCAGTTGCGTTTAATTTCGCATGTAACTTTTAAAACACAAAACATCGGTACGACTAAGGTGCATATTCCAGTAATCAATATTGATTTAGCTTCCACCTTACACAGAACGCGAAAATGGGGCGCGAAATTACAACGATTGAGGTGTGTTATTATGTGTCGCACTGTAAACGAGCGATCAAGTTCCCTCGGGACGTGTGAAGATTAGAGAAACGCGCCACAATTATCGCACGTGTCTTGCTGTGGTGCATTGAATGATGACACAGATTGTACAAATCGATATTAATTGCAATAGATTTTTACGGAAAAACGGTGCAGGTAGCAAAATACAACAAAAAAGTCGATAGTTATAAAAATGCAAAACGCTTTTTTATTTATAGAATTGTTTGTTTTCTTAAAGAATGCAAAAGATTCGGTTGAAAAATTTTTTTCCCCAAAAGTGTTTTCATTTACACAAATAAAAACAACATTACCTCTAATAGAGTCTGTGCTCTAAATGTTCCACTTGCAATCGATGCCAAATCGTTGTATTCAATTTGTAGCTTCACAAGTTTCGTAAAGTTCTTCATGTCGTCATAAGAGAGCGACGTAAAATAACTGGAGCGTATCGAAAGCACATGAGCGTCATTTGGAACGGAATCATCCATGCGCGAAAGCTCAACGCAATCTACTTGCAGTTGGCAAGGGGCTTTGGGGTGAATTAATGCAACATCATTGGTCCAGGCGTTACTGGTGTCACAAGTTTTCAGTGAGGAACAATGAGGACTTCGTAACGGAAAGTCGCCATCTTGACTTCCCCCCCCCCTTTATAGAATTGTTTGTTTTCTTAAAGAATGCAAAAGATTCGGTTGAACATTTTTTTTTCCCAAAAGTGTTTTCATTTACACAAATAAAAACAACATTACCTCTAATAGAGTCTGTGCTCTAAATGTTCCACTTGCAATCGATGCCAAATCGTTGTATTCAATTTGTAGCTTCACAAGTTTCGTAAAGTTCTTCATGTCGTCATAAGAGAGCGACGTAAAATAACTGGAGCGTATCGAAAGCACATGAGCGTCATTTGGAACGGAATCATCCATGCGCGAAAGCTCAACGCAATCTACTTGCAGTTGGCAAGGGGCTTTGGGGTGAATTAATGCAACATCATTGGTCCAGGCGTTACTGGTGTCACAAGTTTTCAGTGAGGAACAATGAGGACTTCGTAACGGAAAGTCGCCATCTTGACTTGCAGTTGGGTAGTAGTAGCCATAATCCGGGTCTGCTCCTATGGCTTGTGCTCCATGTCGCGTGCAAAGGTGCAATATGATTGCTAACAACAAGTAATACATCGTCGCCCTATGTTGCTTTATAAACTTCTGTACAAAGTAAGTTGCCAATAAACGTCGAAAATCCGGCAAAATTCACAGTTATAAACAATAGATTCGACGCATCAACCGATGTACCGGCAATTTACAAAGTACACAAAAATATGCTTAGATACTGTAATATGTTTACCTAGACTTATCTTTCTTCAGTTAAATCATCATTAAATTTACAAACTTGCCCTTGTGGTCACAGTGTTAGCAAAGAATTTTCAAAACCTTTCAAAATACGTCAAGGCAAGCTTGGATTAATAAAACGCCATGCACAGATATATGTGGACATCACTAATTCATGAGAACCGCTTTCATTAACGTTACGATTCAAAACGCTTACAGGTACATCTGAGAAAGCAGGTCTTAAAAGTATTTCACAGAAAAACATAACCCACAAAACTTGCCAAAAAGAAACAAGATATCTTTATATATATCCCACTGTTTAACATATACTAGCAAACTATCTTGGAAGCATGAATGTCGAAACAACGGTGCATTATCAGTTTGCCATAGAAATCATAATAAAACCGCACAAAGGCACAGGTTCATTGGAATGCAATTCCATCGGAAACCACAGAAGGGGTGAAATCAAGAACAAAAGGTGAATTCAACGTCGCAGGTTAAAACCCAACCGCAAATGGAAACGTCAAAGGTTGCATGACCTTGAACCTTGGCCACAAACGAACACCAAGCATTTATAAACGGATTTTTGTTAAGGTTGTGTACAATTGAGGTGCAAAACTGATCAAGTTCATATAACTACACTTTTTATAAACTAAAAGTCCTCATTTGTCTAAGTAAAAATTTTTGGAAAAGTCGACCACAAACTGTTACATCATTTAAGTCAAACCCAAATTACTTTGAAACAATCGTCTTTTTTGTTCCAACTCTAAACCAACGATTTAGATTTTAACTCATCATTGACATTAAATTAACTAAAACTTTTTTAAAAAGTTTCCAAAACACAAATATATGCAAAGATTATAAGTTTAGAAAACTTTTCTGAACCTTTGCGACTGAAACCTAAAATCTGATCAAATTCATCAAACAAATATAATCAAAAATAGGACTTTGACGATATACCTCGTTTTTTGACTTCGAAAGCAAACCCTGAAGCAAGGCACAATACATCACACGCACATACAGCATCAAAGGGAGCAACCGACCGCACCCTTGGGACGTATTACATCAGTTGCATTGACTCGTTAGAGATTTGACCAGCCCTCGTCAGAAAATGCAGATCACAACATAAGAATTCCATTAGCCCGAAACAATTGTTCCTCAATCATGCTATATCAGTTTAATCTGCATTTTCAAGGCTTTTCCCACTTATACTAGAAACATTTGTGATATTGTACAAGTCGATTTTCTTGGTCTACTGTATGCTGTTTGTCTAGCCTTAAAGAACATAAAAGGCTACCCTTTTCAAGTATATGTGTCAACCCAATGGACTAATATGCGCTCTTGTGAATAAAGCAGTAAAAAGCAAATTTGTTGTTGAAAGTTTGGTTACACAGTAACAACTAAAACAGGTAGGTAACAAAAAAAACATTTGTATATTAAAATCAATACTCATTTCTTGTGCATGTAAATGTCCAGCTAAACGATTTGGAGCAAAAGTCTAATTGAATATTTTGCAAAAAAATGGTCATTGTAAATTGTAAACACATTTTTCCCAATTTTGTGTCAACGTTTTGCGTTGTTGTTGTTGTTTAAGGCAACATAAAGGTATCCAACTCAATCAACTTATGTTATGTCCACACACCAGGTCAAGCAAATTTTCAACCAATGAAAAGTTCGATAATCATGCCTCGACGTTCAAGCCAAACCAGTTTACTGCTGACAAATGTAATAAATCAAACCATACTGGAGTTTAAAAGATAAGATTAATTTCTTCAACAGAAAACAAGATCAGTATTCATCTGTTTGAGCACGTTATTTTATGACACAAACCACAACAAATCAAACAAAACACATTGTCATCAAATGATGATCATAAAAACACGACACAGCAAGTCTTGAAAACAGCAAAACTTATCAGACAACAGTAAAACAATTTGTTAAACATAAATAACCACCCCATCCGGACAAACCGCTATAAAATTGAAAGAAAAAGTGGTAAATGTCAACTTAAACCCTGACGCCAATGGTTTTTTACAGCATTTACATAAAAGGATGTTTCAAAAAACCCTGATCATTTCTGTTACTTAACAAATACATTGATGTTACTTGACAAACCTAACTCATATACTCACTAGATTCCAATACTCGCTAAAGGCCCCCCCCCCTTCTTGGTCTACTGTATGCTGTTTGTCTAGCCTTAAAGAACATAAAAGCCTACCCTTTTCAAGTATATGTCAGCCCAATGGACTAATATGCGCTCTTCTAAATAATACATTCAACAAATCTAATGTTCAAAATTTGGTTACATAGTGACAACTAGAACAGAAGGGGAAGAAAAACACATTTGTCTATTTAAATCAATTCCCATTCATTGTGCTTGAAAATGTTCAGCTAAACGATTTGAGGCAAAAGCCTTCAATATTTCATCAAAAAATAGTCATTGTAAATTGTGAATTCAGTTTTGACTATTTTTCATTTTTCGTTCTTACTGTTTCAATCAACATGAGGTCAATTAACTCAATCAACACATACCCACACACCAGGCCAAATTCCAACCAATAACAAATCCCCCCCCCCCCCCCCCCCCCCCCCCCCCCCCCCCCCCCCCCCCCCCCCCCCATAACCATGCCTCAAAGTTCAACACAAACCATTTTACTGCTAATATTTCCAGTGGAGAAAAGCTATAGATCAATTTCTTCAACAGAAAACAAGATCAGGATTCATCTTTTCGAGCAAGCTTTGTTATGGCACCAAAACACTACACATGAAACTAAATACAGTGTCATCAAACGATGATCACAAAAACCCGACAAAACAACAAGACTTGTTACAAACAAAACTTATCGGACAACAGGAAAACAATTTGTCAAATAGGTAACTTTGCGCTTTGTATCTCAACTGTATCAAAACTCCAAGCTCCCAATCCTGACAAACCGCTATAAAATTGAAACGAAAAATGGTAAATGTCAAGTTAAACCTTGCTGTCAATGGTTTGTACAGCGTTTACAAGACTTTGCACAAAAGTATGTGTTTCCAAAAACCCTACCATTCTTGTTACTTGAAAAACCTAACACACATATGCATCAGATTCAAATACTCGCTAAAGGTCGTTTCANTCAAATAGGTAACTTTGCGCTTTGTATCTCAACTGTATCAAAACTCCAAGCTCCCAATCCTGACAAACCGCTATAAAATTGAAACGAAAAATGGTAAATGTCAAGTTAAACCTTGCTGTCAATGGTTTGTACAGCGTTTAGAAGACTGTGCACAAAAGTATGTGTTTCCAAAAACCCTACCATTCTTGTTACTTGAAAAACCTAACACACATATGCATCAGATTCAAATACTCGCTAAAGGTCGTTTCAACAGCATAAACTAGCAGTTGCGACGGCCACTACCTTCACGTGAAGAAACAATCTGATTCCACACTGTTCAAGCAACGGTGCTCGCAAAATTAGCTCAGTGTTATGGGAAAGTTACTGCATCGGGAAACGATTAAAGTGAATGATATCCGTCATAGGCTCGCACGAAGCTTGGGCTTGCGATGCAGGCCCTTTTGGAACCGCTATCTTTGCGATGGGACGCCAGGGCGGCCGGACGGCGTCCAAGTTGGGTCAAATAAGGCGGCTCTTGCGTGCAGCGATGTCGCGCGCATCGAACCACAATTGACATTCGATCCACAATCGACTGGACGATACTTCAAGCAAACTCTCGTGGTCTGGCGTTGGTATTAGAGTGATTTGCCAAATTGCCGAATAGTCGGTTTTATTATGTATGACGTCATAGCAAATGAGTAATGAATTTAAACAAGAGTAAAAAAGTTTTACCATTCCACGTTGTCAAAAACTATTCAAGTTTTAATATTACGTAGGTTTTTAAATTCAATGTGCTAACCACCACATGCATTTAACCTTGATGCACAAAATATCCTCTTTTGGGACCCACAACGTTATTATTTTGGAACGATAATTTCGTCAATTAACCGAAATAAACCAAATTTTCACAAATCAACACAAACAACAACAGCAACAAGGTCAAAGTATAAGTTTGTTATGTTCAGTAAAGCCATTGCATTTTAGGTTTTCAAAACCGTCTTAATTAAAAAAATATGAAACCCAAAAAACTCAGCTATCTAAAGAAGTATTTTTCAATCCATTCACTAGATCTGCGTTAAGCCTTTACTTCTCAACACGAGTTCTTTCTAGCACATCAAACAATTTGAAACACTTTGTAAGTAGAGGAAAAGACTCTAATCGACCTTTAACATTGAATATCTACAATACATCAGGGTACCCTTCGGCCCATTAAAATTGCTTCTACGCTTTCCACTTGGGTTATATCGATTATTGTGCACGCCTGCAGTGACAAAACGCCTAAATTAATGCAATTAGTCACGGCTTGGAACCCTAATATGAGACCTGTATCTACTTTGATTGCTTTTGACTTTGAGAGAAAAGTATAAGTGAGACTTACGTGGCTAGAGCTCCTTGTGTCAAGTACAATAATGCGATTTCGAACTTTAGAATGTGCATTGTTACACAAACACAATTAAGTGCACGCCCCCCCCCCGTCAAGTACAATAATGCGATTTCGAACTTTAGAATGTGCATTGTTACATAATAAACGATTACAAACGATTCTGTAACCGTATAAACGACCGAGGAAAAGGCATTCTTTACCACAATTAAGTGCACAGAGTTGCATTTTTGTGCCTTTTAAAACTGACTAAAAACAAGAATGCTGGATAATTTAACACCTTAACAAATGAACAACAACTCTTGCATAAGTGACTTGACAAAAAGTGATATGAATACAAATCAGGTGCATAAGAATGACCACACGCACAATTTTCGTCAGCTTCAACACTGCAAGTAGGCTTCAGCAATATTGGCAAATTTAATACAAGCCTAAAGCATTGCTTGCTGGAGTAGGACCACTGTTTAAGAAGCCGCGTCCATAACAGTGCGAAAGAAAAGCTCTCAACATATGATCAGCTTTTTATTATGTTTGCGCTTTTCAGCCAATTCTTATGCAACAACAAAAAGAATGGTAGATCCAATAAAGCCTTAAAGGGGTAAAGGCCATTATTCTGCTTTAGCAAGAGAAAACCGCACTCGTCTTTTAACACCACTGAAAAATTCACACCAGAAAATATTCTATCCTATATCGAATCATAGGAACCTTACAGTCAACAAATTCACACAAAGCATCAACTTACAATCACCGACGTTTTGCAGTGCTGGCATTTGCAGCCTTCACAAATCTACCAAATTTGGTGACATCGTCTGCGGTACACAACACGACCTATAAGTTCTCGTGGCTGCTGATGCTTAGGGTTCAAGCATTGCGATTCCCACGAGCCGGTTCAGCCATCAACCAAGTAAATCTACCAGCGATTGATTTGTTTGTTTTGAAAGCTGCTATCGTGTGAGAGCAATCCAAACTTGCTCCCAGAATGCTAGATGAATTGTTTACTTCGACAAAGGCTAGGCTATATTTGGCCTTGGTGGATTGTGTACTGCTTAGCTAAAATTTTATGATTGACATAGTTTTCCGTAATACAACCAGTGTTTTTTTAAGGTGTTTTGGGGGGACCGAAACGGTCCCCCAAATTTCTCCAGCGGTTTCCCAAAATTTGGACTTGCAACTACAGGCTATTTTTTGGTATTTAAATGAAACACTTGCGGTCTCTTAAAACTACTTAGCGGTCACCCAAACCAAACCTTAAAAAAAAACTGAATACAACTATTGGATCTTTTATTTGGCGACACAATGCACAAATGTTCAATTACAGTAGCAAAAAATCAAATTGGACTTTTATTTGCGAAATATTAAACAAGCACAGGCGAAAACACATTGCTACAACAAATACTACAGACAATTGTTTCAGCATCTTTTATCAGTGTGAACGACCTTTCTTCAGTTTCTTTTTCTTTCCTTTTAAATGATTTTGTTTTTTCTTCTGAATTTTACTGTGTTTTTCCAAAGTCACTTGTTTTATTTCTGAAACAAATACGCGTCGAAAGTTACGTCATTGCTTTTATGACGTCATAAAACTACACCTTTTAAGTAAAAACAACTTACTGCTAGTTGTGTTGCAGTCAAAATCTGAAAGCGAAAATGTAGACAGGTTTTGGCCGACGCGATTGGCTGGTGCCGAACACGTGACTGCTTGTGATTGGCGCGCATTCATCCATTTCCACAACGGTCCAATCTTGCAGTCGCATGTCCAAGTGTTATTGGCTAGATTAAACTGTTAAAAAAGTGACAAATTTTAGAAAATAACTTTCTCACATAAAAATCATAAAACTTACGTCAACAATGCTCGTGGGAAGTTCCGGTAGGTGGCGCAAAAGGTTATCGGAAACATTCAAGGATTTGAGATCAATCAATTTATCGAGGAACCCACCCTCAATTGCATGTATTTGATTGGACGCGAGATCAAGCGACTGTATTTGCGTCATCCATTTGTACCGTGACGCAGGTATGGCGTCAATAAAGTTGCCACTTAAATCGAGATGATTGAGAAGAGTGAGACCTAAAAGAATGATTTCAAGACATATTACAAACACATATACTGTGTCACAAAAACAACGCATTTTTACGAATCTCAAAATACAGGTCCAAATTGAATAATAAGAAAAAAAAAGGTTGTGAGCCACTGGCCTATAGTTGGTCCACTATAACTGCAAAATAGATCGTCGTTTGTATAACAAACTGGTGTAGAAACCATATGCTTTGTTTACACTTCTAAAAATGTGTGCAGTAAATGCTGCAAGTGTGAAAAAATGTCCATTTTGTCGCAACAAAAACGGTTGCAATGCCAAAACTTAAATTTGCGTAATGAAGCTCATTCATAAATCCGCTTTTAGGCAAACACACAGGAAACTATTTGGTTGACAGCAAGCGCAATTGCTATTTTTAATATGTTCCACTTGAAACGATAGGCCTACTTGGTGGTTGAAGTCTAAATAACCACAAGGTATTTCCTACGTGATGACAAATTGGTATTGTGGTTTTGTCAGAGGGACAAGGCAAATTATTTAAAAGTACCTTAATTGCTTGGGAACTTGCATGTAGCAAATATCTTTCGGTTTAAAGTGGCATCAGTGCTTACTGGATGTTTAGTATTGTTACAAAATCAAACATATTCAATATAAGGCATTGATAATCTGAACATTTTTTGACACATTCATATTGAAATAGCAGTTGGCTTATTGGGGTAGAAAAATTTGGAAATCAGATGATCAAATTCGGGAGGATTTGGATAATTTAGGAATTAAATCCTTCCGATTTTAAAAATTCAACTTTAGCCTGTTAATATTTTGTTGCCTAAGCCAACTTTATTCCATTATTCATCAGTTGTTTTCGATTTGCAACAACTATGCAGTTACAGCAAATGCGCGGGCAATATTTTTTAACGTTAAATTTAAAAAAAAAACTTGTTAACGCGCTCAGTGGTGTGGCAGACAAACTGCTAGAATGAGAAACTCTTTATGTGCTCTTAACTCTTTAAAACAGAATAAGCATCTTTAATCTGAATTTGATTAACTATCCTAGATTATGAAATGTTCTTAATTACCCGTCTCTGATTAATATGCCTGAGAGGCAACATTTAGAAGACAAAAATGATATTTGTTTGAAGTTAGATTTTGTCAAATTGAATTTAGCTACCTGATAAGGCTTGCAATGGAAAAGCTGAAATTTCGTTGTTGCCTAGATAAAGTCGGTTCAATGATGGGCATGAATTGAAAGCATCGTCGTCAATATGTGTGAGTCTGTGGAAAAAGAAAAATGTCCCCGTCAGTCGTTTTTTTTTAATGTTTTAGAAATAAAAATGACTATCGATTTAACTTTTTGTAAACCTGCGAAAAAGTACATTATTAAACTGAAACTATAATAGAAAAACAAGTCGTATCCATACGTCAAAATGCGAATCAACACAATGCAAAAAACCCTTAAAATTTGTTTAAATTCATTCATCATTTTCATCATTTAGATATATAGTTCGTTTAAACATTCTCACCAAATTTTATGTAAACATTATTTTTTCAAACAAAAAGGTAACAAACCTATGAGATAACACCAAAAATGGCCTTGTATGAGGAGAATTGGTCATTATTCTAAATTGCTGTAACACTGAGTAATCGAAAATAAGTTCGCAGAGGACCTTGCTATAGACTTATTTTTTTCACTTGTGTTGAGTTAATAGCCTTAATTACCTGTTCCAAGAGAGGTACAGCCATCGCAGTCGTTTCAAGCCTTCCATTGCGTCGCTCCGTAGCGCCACCAAGTAATTGCGGCGTAAATAAATTGAATATATAGACGCTAGGGGGCGAAAGAGGCCGCTCGGTATGGCAGCGATACGGTTATTATCAAGAAATAGATACGCGAGTGTTTCCATACCTACAGAACAAAAAAATATTTTACATTGTTATTTGTTCACTGTTTTCCAATAACGCTAAATACTCTAGTCCAGTGAAAATACTCTAGTCCAGTGGTTCCCAAACTATGCGTCGCGATGTCAANCAGTCGTTTCAAACCTTCCATCGAATCGCTCCGTAGCGCCACCAAGTAATTGCGGCGTAAATAAATTGAATATATAGACGCTAGGGGGCGAAAGAGGCCGCTCGGTATGGCAGCGATACGGTTATTATCAAGAAATAGATACGCGAGTGTTTCCATACCTACAGAACAAAAAAATATTTTACATTGTTATTTGTTCACTGTTTTCCAATAACGCTAAATACTCTAGTCTATGAAATCTTACCTAGCAAACAAATTGCAATAATTGCTGAAGAACATTTTTTTTAGTAAATTAGCATTTTAGTTTCTGGTTTGTACAAATTTCAGTTGCCTTGTTTTTATACAAGCACATATAGGTCGGTATTTCTTGTGTAACATTTAACAAAGCGCTTTTGAAACATGGCAGATTAATATCGTTTACATTTCCAAATGTGTGAGTTTCAAACTGTCTGCAGACCGCAACAACTTGAGTTCTAAAATGATCTGAATGTCAATACATCCACAACCAAAGGAGTGATTTCGTAAAGAATTATTTTTGCCTTTATAATAAAAAATACAGCATACCTCGGCTAAACTGGATTCGATTAATCCGGATCTTACCCTAATTCGGACAAAACTCGACGTACAAATGATTTGTAACGTGTTAAGGCTTGAACTTATCGACATTGGTCAATCCGGATTTTCGCTTAATCCGGACAAATTGTTTGGCCCCCCCCCCCTTACCCTAATTCGGACAAAACTCGACGTACAAATGATTTGTAACGTGGTAAGGCTTGAACTTATCGACATTGGTCAATCCGGATTTTCGCCTAATCCGGACAAATTGTTTGTTCCAAACGGGTCTGGAATAACCGAGGTTTATTGTGTAACAGACAAAAAATCTAGCGCGCATCATAACTGGCAGAAACTAGGATTTCAATTGCGGTAAGATTCGAACTTACAACTCCCTGAAATTTGGGTTGCAAAAAAAGAATAGATGCCTTTTCCATCAAAAAGTTGCTAACGTGTACCTTCAAAGGCTCCTGCTTCAATCTCGCTGATTTGATTTCGGTTCAAATAAAGATAAACAAGTTCAGCGAGATGACGAAAGGCACCGGCTCTTATACGCTGGAGTCCATTGCCTTGAAGATGTAATGAAATGACATGAGGACAGACGAATGAATTGGACTCCAGTAACCGAATTCTAAATAAGATGAAAATGTACGTTACAGTCAAAGTTCTAAAATATTGTATTTTGGTTATTTGAAAGGCTGTCCCCCCCCCCGACATGAGGACAGACGAATGAATTGGACTCCAGTAACCGAATTCTAAACAACATGAAAATGTACGTTACAGTCAAAGTACTAAAATATCGCTTTTTGGTTATTTAAAAGGCTGTGCAACTATATTTTTGTGTGTTACATATTTATTGTTAATATTCTTAATAATTATATTTAAAAAGGCATTTTCAACACAATTATGACATTTTTTCAACACAATTTGACGCATTTAAAATTATGACATTTTTACCAAAATGGACATATCATGTGGTTAAATCTTCACGCTTGGTGAATTCTAATTGCTTGTTAGGATCGGCGGTTTTAACTCTCAAGACATAATACGTCAGCTTTCAAAACGAACATTAGGAACAACTTCAAAACAATCTCATAGAAATCTTACTTGTTATCACGCAAATCCACTAGGGCGGCGGTATCGGGCAATCTGCTCGGCACAGCAGTGTATCCACGCCGGTTGCAGTTAATATGACGGACGTCCATAGCGCAAACGCACTTGGCCGGGCAATAAAACCGGAAAGAACCGATTAAAACCGGTTTTGTAAGCATCGGCAAACTGGTTGTGATTGGTAAATCAGGTCTTGTTGCTGATTTAGGTACTGGGCAATGCAGGTCTTCTATCGAAAGACTTTTCAACGACTTGCCGTTATGCTCAGTCGGTGACATACATGTGACGTCATAATCGGTGGATTCCATCCAGCGGCGCATAACCTACATTGAAAAAAAGATTGAAAAACCCGGCCCAAATCCGAAAGTATAGCTCGAAACCAGGCCCGAACCCGAAGTTTTTTGGAAAGCCCGTTTAGGCCAGAAAGTTTGATTGACAGGAAAAGTCCTAAACAACAAACACAATAGACAACTGGTCTTAAACAAGGCGTTTTAGGGATGTTTGACATTAGGCAAGGTACAGCAACTGACTACTTAGCTAGATATTGTTTTTTAAATAATGACACAAAATGTAAAGTCAGGCTCGAATCAAGCCTGTTTTCTTCTAAGAAACCCAAGCCCGAACCCGGCCCGACTTACAACTCTGTTTTAAACACAAAATCTATTTCAACTTGTAAGTTATGTGTATAATTTTGTTATCATGGCGTTATAATACCTGGATGGCCCCCCCCCCCTGACGGACGTCCATAGCGCAAACGCACTTGGCCGGGCAATAAAACCGGGAAGAACCGGTTATAACAGGGTTTGTAAGCATCGGCAAACTGGTTGTGATTGGTAAATCAGGTGTTGTTGCTGATTTAGGCACTGGGCAATGCAGGTCTTCAATCGAAAGACTTTTCAACGACCTGCCGCTATGCTCAGTCGGTGACATACATGTGACGTCATATTCGGTGGTTTCCATCCAGCGACGCATAACCTACGTTGAAAAAAGTTTGGATGAAAAATTCTACAAATTTAAATTTAACTATGTTTTGCAACTTTGTTGCAAAAAAATGTTTTCGAACACAAATCTATTCCAATTGGAATGTATATTTTGTTTTGTTTTCATGGCGTTATAATACCTGGATGGCGCAGTCGCACTGCCACATATTTCCGCCCAGCAGCAAATTTGTAAATTCCCTTCCGTTTCGTAAGTCGTGCAGCGACACCAAGCGGTTCGACGATAGATCCAAAGTATGCAATTTCGGTAAATTAGCAAATGTGGATTCACTTATTGACCCCCCCCCCCAAGGTACCCGCGGGCTAAATAGAGGCAGTACAAAAAAGTAAATTAAGACTTTAGACAAAATTCTTCAATAAACGTTTCGAGAAAACTTTTTTAGTAAAAAAGAACGTTTTAAATTGCAAACCTGAAAATACGTCATTCGCTAATGACGTCAGTTTGTTGTTGGCTACCCCCCCCCCGCCCAGCAGCAAATTTGTAAATTCCCTTCCGTTTCGTAAGTCGTGCAGGGACACCAAGCGGTTCGATGATAGATCCAAAGTATGCAATTTCGGTAAATTATCAAATGTGGATTCACTTATTGAGGTAAGAGCGTTTGATGACAAGTTGATGTGCGAAAGACGTCCCATTCCTGCATAAAAATAATAGTTTTAACACAAAATCTGAAAGTTAATTTCGAGCACTTAATGGAAAAACGTTTAACGTAGAGAGTCCAACGACTTGTCATATGGGTTCAGGTTCAGTTCGGGTCACTTTTCGACTCCCTGGTTTAATAACTTATGCTTTTTGTCAAAGGTACCCGCGGGCTAAATAGAGGCAGTACAAAAACAAACAACAAATTAAATTAAGACTTTAGACAAATTTCTTCAATAAACGTTTCGAGAAAACTTAAGACATTACTATAGTAAAAAAGAACGTTTTAATTTGCAAACCTGAAAATACGTCGTTCGCTAATGACGTCAGTTTGTTGTTGGCTGATGAAAGAGTTGACAAGAATGGCAGCTTGACTTCAGTGGGAAAGCTGACCAATTTGTTATTCTCCAGCGACAACTTGCGAATATTTCTCAACGTGTTGAATGCGTTTCCAGAAATACTCTAAAATTTGTAAATTAGTTGCATCATAAGAAACAGTTTTTTCGCATAACAAATTAAACAAGCTTTTGTGTTGCGATTAACCGGACGAAACAAACTATAGTTTCACGTTTCCTATGCCACCAGATTATGCTAGTTAACACTAATTAATCCCCCCCCCCGCGAATATTTCTCAACGTGTTGAATGCGTTTCCAGAAATACTCTAAAAGGGTAAATTAGTTGCATCACAAGAAACAGTTTGTTCGCATAACAAATTAGACAAGCGTTTATGTTGCGATTAACCGGACGAAACAAGTGATAAACTATAATTTCACGTTTCATTTGTCACCAGATTATGCTAGTTAACACTAATTAATTAACTGAATTCGTCTGTATATGATCAGATTATGTGTGACAAAATTAAACACAGCGATAGATTTTGCGAAGCTACTATAAACAGCAAAAAATGACCCCCCCCCCCGTCTGTATATGATCAGATTATGTGTGACAAAATTAAACACAGCGATATATTTAGCGAAGCTACTAAAAACAGCCAAAAAATGAAAAAAACTACTTGAAAATTGAACATGGAAACCGACCTGTATTAAGTTGTCGTCAAGAATCAGGTTTTTCAATTTTTGAAGTCCTTCGAAATCACCATCCCGAATTTCAGTCAATTTGTTCATTTTTAACGTGAGAATTTGCACTGCTGCCTTTGCAAGTGGGCGAAAGACTCCAGATTCAATAGTCGAAATTTGGTTCTGCAATACAAATTGATTATTACAGATCAACGTCTAGCCTACACTAGCCAATCAATAAATACAATTGTTATACAAGACAGCTTTACAATTCATTTAATGTGAAAATTGCCAAAATACAAACCTCATGCAAATAAAGCGTTTTTAAGGTCTTTGGCATTCCATCGAACATTCCAGAATCCAAACTGGTCAAATTATTCGTCCTCAAATTTAACAGTTTTACGCGCTTTAAAGATCCAAAGGTTCCGGGTTCGATTCCGGTGATCTCATTCCCGTTTAACAAAAGATTAACAACGTCCGAAAACCCGGTGAAGTCCCCAATGCGCAACCACCTGATACGATTTCCTTTGAGAACAACATCCTGCGCGTACGGGGGAATCCCTCCGGGTATTTCCCCGGAGTTTGATGAACACGTGACAATTTTTTTCGGCTTGTTGCACGAGCAGTCACGTGGGCAGGGCGCGCCTAAAACGACGGTTTGCCATAGTGATAAGGTACAAGCCCACAAAATCAACCTCATATTTTGAAGTGTGAATTTTTTCTGTAAAAAATATTAACAGTCAATTTTCAGGTCAAACATAAAAAACCGTAAAGAAATTTTATGACCAATGTTTCTTCTAAGCTGCACGCTTGCGTACTGATGATTTAATGTTGTTCATTGTGGTCCGCAATGGGCTTAAAGGCGCTTGTTTGCATGCTTAAACACATGAAAAATTATCTAAGACATTGTTTTTCATCTATTTGGCTACATCTTACCATCAACTACAGTAAAAATTCCTGAATTCCTACTAACTTTTCTAGCCAGTAAAATGTTTCCTTACTTGATAGCAAAGTAACTGCGTTAAACCTGTGTACTTTCCTGTTCTATGCTTCTATCAAACATTGCCCTGTTTTCCTAAATCCTTTCACTTACAGACTTACTACAGATCAAGAGATCAACTGATTATCCAACAACACTAAACATACAGTGATATTTTAAGCTGTGAAGGATTTTTACTTACGTTTTTCAGTCTTTCAGTTGCATAACAGCTGCAAATGATCTTCCATTAAAATTTTGATTCCATTGGAGGCAACACAAGCATGACCAACACAATAAAACTGTTAGTGTCAACCTACTTTCGAATTAAGACATCACGCTGAGATTTCAGTTTCTAGGGCGAGAATTTTAATTCATAAAGGCTTCCAACTGCTTGTAATAACAAGCATAAAAACGCTCATGGTAGCATTAGAAATCAGAACTCTGAAATAGTCTTGGTATCTTTGTTTTGGATGTTGTAAAACATAGATACAAAAAAATGATTTTGATTGGTAATGCTTCAATTTTTAACACATGTACACTTAAGTAATGTTTATCAGTGTGTTTATTCTTTACCCAGACGATACAAAACAGGGCTATATAATTTTATGTGATTACATACAAATAGGTTTAAAGGTAAAGGAGAAAAGGACTTTACCAGTACAGTAAACCTCGGTTACTCCGGATCTTAATTCGGACAAAATTTAAAATACAAATCATTTTTAAAGTGGTAGGACTTTAACTAAACGACATCAGTTAATTCGGATCATCGTCAGTTCCGCAAAATTTGTTAGGTCCAAACTGGTCGAGGTTTGCTGTATTAGAAATTTTATGGACATTTTGCACAAATGATGTGGGGTAGTAATAGTATACAATACACGACAGTATGAACGAAACTCGTCTTGAAAATGTGTTTTTCGTATTCGTCATGTGATACAACCAACCTTAACTGCAAACAATTCCCAACAACAACTTTCAGGAAAAGCTATAAAAACCAAAAAGGTCGAACGCTTTTCGTTCAAACTCAAACAAAGAACAGGAAACAATTGGAAACTATATTGCGTCGTAATCCCCTAAAAGCGGCAAGACCAAAGTCGCTGTCAGCAACTAATAAGGAGATTACGTAGTACACAAGTAACTAAACTTGGTACATGCACTAGGTTTCACACCGATTCAACCAGGTTTGACCTGAAATTTGGCGCGTACGTGTATATCGTGAATCGCTGTGAAAGCTAAATGTGAGATAAAAGTACCGAATCATTGTCATCAAAAACAATGACATATATTATTGTATATAGTTATGTCGAAAAAGTATATATAAATAGAACTTTTAGGAGTGAAAACTGGTAAAAATCAAACTGATAATGGTTTACCATCCTACAAAGATACTTTTCTGATTGTGTTTTTCAAAACATAAAAATAAAAAAGTATTCAAACTGTTTGAAACTAATTGTGCATGGTACCAAAAAAGTTTTGTCACCAATAAATCGCAACCGTTTCCGCCTGTAAATAGGGGGCAGTTGGAAACGGAAACAATTGCGGGTAACCGGGTGACGTCATAGTGCCCGCGTAAACGGCGACGTCACAATTAAAAGCCCCCCCCCCTTTTTCAAAACATAAAAATAAAAAAGTATTCAAACTGTTTGAAACTAAATGAGCATGGTACCAAAAAAGTTTTGTCACCAATAAATCCTTACCGTTTCCGTCTGTAAATGGGGGACAGTTGGAAACGGAAACAATTGCAGGTAACCGGATGACCCCCCCCCCTACGAGTCTGACCCAGAATGCAGCGTGGGAAAGACCTTTTTGAAGGTCTGTTGGTATTTTTGAAAACCACAAAACCCACAATTGTTTTTTTTTAACTCATAAAGTTCACACAATACAATACTGCTATAGCGACCACATTGAGAGTTGAACCATAAAAAATGTATAAATAAACTAATAACTTTTAAGTTTTAACCAATATATACAGATTTATTATAGGGTTTAAAAAGTTTGGAAGAACGTGCCGTTCTCAATATAACTCAAATAAATCAACACGCTGTTTTACAATGTAACAAAATATACGTGATGAAGAAAAGTAAAGCAATAAACAAAGGCCCTTGTAAAGTTATCACATTTACATATTAAATACCTGTTATTATGACACTTCAAAATTGATAGCAAATCATTTTGTCCGTCTTTGAGCAAAAATTGTTTAGGTATTTTAGGTCCAATTACTCACTAACCTGCATAGTCGTCCCTAGGAGTTGATCAGTTCTGTTTATGACTTCTGACGGACACGGTGATCCAGCCATTATACCTGAGCAAAATTCACTGTGAATATAAACCTGTTTTTTCTGTGTATATGGTTTCTTAATCTTTTCAGCTAACTAACTTTTTGCCTTGGAGGAAGCATTTGCAGAAATAAAAATGTAAAGTAATAACAAGATTATGTAGCAAAAAAATATTTTTTCGTCGTTACGTAGTTGCCGACAAAAACATTTAACGAACCAATTTGAGTCCGCATACTTTTGCTTAAGAAACACTGTACTGGCATTTTGTTTTCGCAAAAAAATGCCTGAAACCCAGCCCAAACCGGGCTTTAGCATTTATAGTGTAGCTTACTAAAAATATCTTATGTCAGCAATGGGTGCCAACGAATTCAACTTTCTGTTTTTTAACTTTACCTTTTTTGAGTGTAGGGAAACTTAAATTCATTGAATCCAGTTTTGAGCAAACGTCGATAAACATCGTCGGAGTTCCATAAATCGCTGTGCAACTGAAAAAAAACACAATTAGTTTTTTACCTCAGTCAAGATACATAAAACAGTCAGTTATGTTTTTGCGTTTCAAGTCGGGATTCGAAAAATCTGTGCAAGTTGTTTTTGTTTTTGCAAGCTCATTCAAGTATATCATTTCGCTAAAATGTTCTAGCAAGAAGTTTTTTCTAGCCTGTTTCTTGCGATATAGATGTGCTTGGGAGACCGACTTGATTCGGTATCACGCCTTCAATGGGCCTTGTATAGTATGGTTCTAGTTATAAGATAGACCCATGTATCAAATTAAAATTCAGATTTTTAACAAATGACACATTACAAAATTCAATAGGGGACCAAATCAAACAAAAAAAAGTGATATCCAACTGGTTTGTACAGTGCCGGATGTATAACAAACAAATTTTAACAGTACACTGACAAAATCAGCACCCACTTTTCATTTTGGAGACATTTGACAGTTGCTTCACCCCCCCCCCTTGTTTTCGTTTTTGCAAGCTCGTTCAAGTATATTATTTCGCTAAAATGTTCTAGCAAGAAGTTTTTTTCTAGCCTGTTTCTGCGATATAGATGTGCTTGGGAGACCGGCTTGGTATTATGCCATCAATGGGCCTGGCATACTATGGTTCTAGCTACTAAGTTAGACCCATGCGTAAAATAAAAATTAAAACAAATGGCACATCGCAAAATACAAGTTTAGGAGATCAAATCAAAGCAAAAAAACAAAAAAAAGTGATATCCAACTGGTTTGTACAGTGCCCAAAGTATAACAAACAAATGTTTCAAGTACACTGACAAAATTAGCACCCACTTTTCGTTTTGAAGACATTTGACAGTTGCCTCTCCCCCCCCCCCAACAAAACTTGAATGTTTTATTTTGGAAATACGTTTTTGGTTAATTGTATAATCCGTTTAACTGTATAAGGTCGTAAAACCAAGCTCACCAAAAAAGAAAATCATCCAGGTATTTGCATAATTCGGTTAATCGCATAATAAAGCTCAGCAAAATAGTTATGCGATTAAACGGATTTGTCTACATTAGATGATTGGATTTCGCTTAAATATAAACAAATTGTAACAACTATGCATATGATGTTGACTTGACTTGGCCAAAATCTCCTAAAATGTTACACTGTAAAGTTTGACTTTAATTTTAATCCGATTTAGTAAATGCTTTGACTCATACTTGGAAAGCGATGGGACTTAACTTCTGTTATATCTCAAGTCAAGTCAAATCCCGCAAAGTTGACTCAATTTACTGCAAGTTTACCAAAAAGAACCTTATCAACCTCGAGCAAAACATAACTTCCTGACTTTAAGAAAGTCCATACTTCAGCGAAATCAAGTCACATTGCACAAAAGCCCCCCCCCCCAACAAAACTTGAATGTTTTATTTTGGAAATACGTTTTTGGTTAATTGCATAATCCGTTTAACTGTATAAGGTCGTAAATCCAAGCTCACCAAAACAGAAAATCATCCAGGTATTTGCATAATTCGGTTAATTGCATAATAAAGCTCAGCAAATTAGTTATGCGATTAAACGGATTTGTCTACATTAGATGATTGGATTTCGCTTAAATATAACAAATTGTAACATCTATGCATATAATGTTGACTTGACTTGGCCAAAATCTCCTAAAATGTGACACTGTAAAGTTTGACTTTAATTTGACTCCCAGTAAATGCTTTGACTGGACTGAGTCATACTTGGAAAGCGATGGAACTTAACTTAAGTTAAATCTCAAGTCAAGTCACTTCTCGCAAACTTGACTCAATTTAGCGCAAGTTTACCAAAAAGAACCATATCAACCTCAAGCAAAACACAACTTTCTGACTTTAAGAAAACCCAAACTTCAGCGAAATCAAGTCACATTGCACAAAAACACATTATTGAAACTTTTGTAAAGGTATTGTTTAAAAACAAGAAATGGCAAATGGACTTATTACAAAACGGGTTTACCATGTTAAATACGCAGGTTACATGGAAAACGCTTTGAATCATTTGCAGAAACTTACCCCGTCATCGTAACCAAGTCGGTTTCCAATCAAATAAGCGTTGTTAACGATGTTATGGTGACTTAATGTCGCCCCTTTGGGATGACCAGTAGTGCCCTGAAAAATCGACAATGCTTTTAAATCAGTTTCAGTATCAAAGTACAATTCAATTTTGCAGAAATATTAGTGTTCAGATGTGTACACAGCGCAACAAAAAGGCGAAATAAGCATGTTCGCAGGAACGTATGTATGTTAAAACGTGTAAAACGGCCCAATAAAAAGGCTAAATACGTATGTGGGAGCACAATGTATTTAAAACAAGTACCAAAAATACTACAACTTACAACCTTTTATGTAACTATCAATTTACAATAAGACAGGGTTGGGCTACTAACCGACGTAAATTGGATATTGATGGCATCATCGAACTGAAATTGTTTCTGCAGATTGTGCACTTTGGCGACCTCGCGTGGTCCTCCCGCAGACATGACGTCTTGGAACTTGTAGGTTCCGTGAAAGTGTTCATCGCTGATCATGATAATTGTCTTCAGATCAGGTAAGCTAAAAAAAACAGTTTTGAAAAATATTTTAGGCGTTTGTAAGCAACGTTTGCTATTCAAGTCATAGTACGACAGAGGAGCGTTATTTCAATTTAAGCTGACCTTCCAAGCATTCAATGGGTTTGATATAATTAGTCTGCAATGGGATTAGAATCTACAAAAGGAAATTCTTTCGGTAAAGAGGACCTTTTATGAGAAAATGTTTAAAAAATTGACATTATTCGTCTGACAATGGTCAGGATGAGTTAAGTTGAGTTTATTTCGCTTGGTGAAAAGAAACATATTACCACTAAAAACAATCACCAAGCCGGAAATGGCTGCCCAACGTTAAAACGATATAGAGGGCACAATTGGTGGATGATACTAAAACGCGCTGCACCGTATTTTGAAGCGTTAGGTGACTGGGGCTCACAAGTAAGTGAGTTTGACGCAGGTATACTGTGATTTCTTTGCTTTATAAATCGTGGTTATATTGAACGTTATTAAACTTTGGTAATATATTGTAATTATTGTAGATTTACATGGAATTGGAATCTTTGCCAAAGACAGATGACTCAATACGCCAATTTTATATTTAATATTTGCTGAACTAATTCTCATAAATTACAGGCAGATAGGGACAAACGACTGAACAACGGTTCAAAATTACCTTCAAGAACTTTATATTATTTGCGTTCAGGCTACATAACAAACATCGCATATAATATCGATAATAAACACATACTAACTTACGTTTTGCAGGACAAGTGTCCAGGTTGGGTATGTTCGATATCTGGCGCCACCTCGCGGATCATATCGTAGTAGTTTTGTGTTTTATAGCTTGCTGAGGCAACCAGAGCTTTACATCCAACAAGGCGCAATGCGTATTCCATTTCATGTGTTTGATAAGCAGGGTTGACGTTTACCTGTAATATGTCAAAGGGCAATTGTGTTTAGAAGCACATAGTTAACATTTCAAGCTAACTGACTAAAATGTGTATTTCCTTAATTTGGCGTTAACCTCTAATAATTGTGTAGCCGCTCGACAAAACAAAAAAGATATTATTCTTGTAGAACAAATTTGATCTTTTTGATTTGATTGCAGACTTAAAGGGCTAACATGAAGGTTCACAAAACTCATGAAACAAGTCTAAATTGTTGAACAAACGAACCCCCCCCCCTGTGGCAAACTGTGTGGTGACCCACTCCAAAGTGTTTGGACCCCATATCCCAACTCTGTCACCCTTTTTTAACCCAAGTTGCAGCAAACCAGCAGCTAAATTGTCAACCTGGAAACAGAACATTTTGTCTGACAATGTTTGTGTCCCCCCCCCCCACTTTGCAAAAAAAACTCCTACCATTTTCAGCATACCTAGAAACTATCAAAAGTTACAATGCAAAACGCAAAAACCCCTTATACATAAAAACACACAAAAGCTGTAAACATTTGAGAACCAGGAGTTTGTTATAGTGCCATTCAATATTCATAACATTCTCACCAATATAGCTCCCATTCTTGCTGTGGCAAACTGTGTGGTGACCCACTCCAAAGTGTTTGGACCCCATATTCCAACTCTGTCACCCTTTTTTAAGCCAAGTTGCAGCAAACCAGCAGCTAAATTGTCAACCTGGAAACAAAACATTTTGTCTGACAATGTTTGTGCATAATATTGAGGTAAAGCTCCATAACAGTATTGATAATAAACTATTAGTACTCTGCATGAAAAGTGTTTGATGGGTTTCACTGCATATATTTCATAATTACAACATATCAGGTAAAATTTAATTGTTTTAACTGTTTCACCAACTGTACTGATGAGACCTTTCAGGTGGAGACAGTGTGCACTGTATGCAGCTTCCTTATATAGATATATTTATATATCATCCATTGGGTTGGTACATTTATATCAAATTGTATTCCGTTTCCAAAAAATCTTTAAGGCTACCACATGCAAATTTGCTTTCAGAAAACATGTTTCACTCAAAACACCCAATTTATCACAAATTTAACAACAACAAAATTCACAAAATAACAAAACTTACATCATCCATAAACTGTGCAAATCCCCCCCCCCTCCAAAAAATCTTTAATGCTGCCACATGCAAATTTGCTTTATGAAAACATGTTTTACTGAAAACACTCATTTTATCACAAATTTAACAAAAAATAACAAAACTTACATCATCCATAAACTGTGCAAATGTTCTTCTGTGGTTTCCATCACAGAAAACCAGACATTCACGGTCAGGGAATTTTTCAACTGTCTCTTGCAGTAAATTCCCGACAGTTATCCCTTGAAGATGTGATTCTGAGGTCACATGGTAATAACTCTCAGTCAGCCTGGGTGAATCTGGTCTTCTTTCAATGTATTTGAAACTAAAAAAATGGTTAATTTAAAAATTATTGTTTTGCATGGTTCAACAAAAAAATAACAACAATTAGTCCAATAAAACCATAAACAATTAAATTTATGTTACCCCCCCCCCCGTTTTGCATGGTTCAACAAAAAAATAACAACAATTAGTCCAATAAAACTATAAACAATTAAATTTATGTTACTCTCCCCCCCCCCACCAAAAAATAGCCATATTTAATTTTGGGAAACCGCTGGAGAAATTTACACCTTAAAAAAACACTGCGCTTAAGTAATCAAAACACAAAAATTCCCCCCCCCCATTTGGGGGACCGTTTCAGTCCCCCAAAACACCTTAAAAAAACACTGCGCTTAAGTAATCAAAACACAAAAATAGCAAAATGCCTTTTTTAAGATATTGTAAACCACTACATTTTAAAATGTATTATGTCAGCACTAAACACATAAAAAGTCATAAAAATATGTTCATGGTATCAAAGCAAAAATGTGTGAAACAACCAAATTACATTTTTTGCTTACCTTGATATTGAAAAAGCGCGACATCCAAGTGTTGAAAGAAGTTTTTTGTGTACAACATGTGGTGTTCTGGCATGGTTTAGAGTCTTTGCAAAATTACTAACATTTTTATGAAAATTAAAGCAGCGAGAACCCATTTGTCCTAGTCAAAAATGCAACCGTGCTACAAAAAACAAAATATGTAACATAAAGACTGCAACAAGTAAATTCACACTTAACTAAAATACATTCTGTTTAATACAAACCAGTACAACCTAAAGTGAGTACTGCAACTTTTGGCCAAAGCATTGCTAATGTTCCACATGACTTGAGCACTTCTCTGTTTAATGTGCAAACAGACTGAATCAACATCAGATATTTTCGCATAGACCCACAATGTATGCTAAAGTTGGAACTGCACTCATGAAATTGAAACCCACAGACACATAAGAAAAACAAGCCAACGTGATAATCTATGCAGAACAATTTACAACTACAAAACAGGACAATCTTTTGCAGTTCAAACAAACAACATCTCCAAAGGTGCACTTAGAATTAGTTGACCTACTGTTTCCATCATCACAGAACAAAGGATATGCCATTTTTAACAAAAACATTTTCGAACTATTAAAGTCTTTTTAGGAAAGTGTATTCTTATGTCGTGACACAAACTCGTGACATTTCTTCAGGAAGCTCAAGGATGGTAATTGCCGTTATGAATCATGGCAAACGTTTTACTGTTGTCAATGATCACTGCTTCGTTTGTTCTGAATATGTCCATTGTCCTTGTTGCATGCATTATTTACATGTTATAACAAACGTTATTGTAGCCATTCAAGTTGACTTATGCAAGTTTTTGCCTTAAATTACTCATCTGTCTCAGGTATCAATGATCATCACGACCCCCCCCCCTTGTCCTTGTTGCATGCATTATTTACATGTTATAACAAACGTTATTGTCATTCACTTATGCAAGTTTTTGCCTTAAATTACTCATCTGTCTCAGGTATCAACGATCATCACGTGTATTTTGTTTGTGACTGCCTACTGTAAGACAAGGCGTAAACTAGTCGCAGCAATCAAACAACAGAACAATGCACCAAATCTTGTTTCTCTGTTAACAAACAATGCAGACAACAATAAGCAAACTGTTTGTTACAGCTCCAATTGTTACGTCATGAACAAACTCAAAATGGAAGCACGTTGCCAAACGAAAATGTGTCATCCTTTCAGCGAAACAACACAAACATCGCGCAACTTTTGCACGCCTGAGCAAGATTTGTGCCGGCGGCAATCGGCCATGTGGAACAACTGTTTTCTGTAACAACGCCTTTATAGGACATGGACACAATTCGTACGGTTTAGACAACGAATAACATATTTTAGTGATATTTTAGGGAGCTTTGTACATTTCTCTATAAAACTACTCAGTATTCCATGATCAAGCATACAAAATTCCTGCATCAACCAAGTAAACAACGGTTGAGTTGAGTTCAAAAAAACAATCAAAGATACGCCAAAAATTAAATTGTCTGTCATATTCAAGGTAAGTATATGCTTTTCGCAATGGATACAAACAAAACACCTCAACAAAACACTCGATTGTATTATTGGCCCATTTTTTCCAATCAACAAATTAACAACAAGTTTATAGCTACCGCTACTACATGTGGATGTGGCCCTGCACATACGCGCAAAACAGCCTTTGAACCACTTTATGGTCGCTTCGCATGCTTGTGGTTTGCATTCCGTGTTGCAATTGATAACTGTAGCAGTGTAGCAGCAGACAGGAGTTAAACGAATTCGTACTTTCATATTTTTTTTAAACTTTTGTACTTCTTTTAGAGCATGTGGACATGCTTAACATCGCCAAGTTTGAATATATGACTATAGGTTTATCAGTTTGCCAGATCCCAATACAAAACACTTTATCTAGCTTTATCCAGCATGCACTTTCTACAGAGCTGTTAACTATACAGACTGAATACTTTACCACTTTCACTAATTCCAATTTAAACAGAACCGAAATTTTGTGTCAAACGCCTGTCTGTGACACTTCAAGCGTTTTTACTGTCCTTAGCCGAATTTTATGGCTAAAACATTACCCAAACAGGGTAAAAAATTGTGTTAATTTCCTGTTGCATTGTTTACACCCCATATGTCCATTTTTCAACCGTGTCATGACTGGTAAAACGAATGCTTTCCCTATTTCCTCAGAAGTTATGCACCATAAATGGATTTTCTCAATTAGACCTAAGCTCTTTATATTTACCTAGCTACTAGCTAGTTCTTAAGCAGACATTTTAATGCAAACAAAAATAATTCTAGAGATTTTAACACAAACTGCAATTTTATGATTTCACTTTTCTGATTATCCAGTCCACTTACTGCTAAGTTGATTCCAAGTATTTTACTGGACTTTGAGACCACTTCGGGGGGACAAAATGCACCAGCCATGGTACCTGCAACAAGTTGAAACAGGTTTAAGCAGAGCAACAGTATTGTACATAACTTATAACGTGCAATTAGCGGCTACTACGTGCAATTAGCTGCCAATTGCGCTCTGCATACAATTGTGTTTGAAAATTTGAACCAACTCATTGCAGATGCTAATTACACTCAGTGTAATATATTAATACTGTAATGACTGTAACTAAATTGCTGTCGTCAAATCTAACTGATTTATACCTCGAGTTAGATGAGGCAATTTAACGCCAGATTTTTCAACGACGCTGCACACATCAATGTACATTGTTGGCGTTCCATAAATCGTCGTACACCTGCAAATAAATCGAGATTTTAAATTAGATATACCCCCCCCCCCCCCCCCCCCCCCCCCCCCCCCCCCCCCCCCCCCCCCCCCCGACACACAAGCGATTGTAAACAGGTTGATGAACATGGAAATTACACCTCCAATTGATTTACAAACAAAATTTGACTTGGACTGTCAAAGATCATTGGAAAAAAATAAGGCAAACGAATACACATCTTACTTTTCTTTAACTAAGGAATCCATTGTTGCTTGTGGGTCATAACCGGCACTGGGAAAAACGATTGTGGTTCCGTGAACAGCCATGCAAACCATACCACCCACCATCCCATAGCAGTGGTACAATGGCACTTGGCAACAAACCCGGTGATCCTTAAAAACAGAATTCCCCCCCCCCTTAATTTTATAAGTAAACCAGGAAGGTCTTAAAATGGGTTGCTATTGGCCGTAATCTATAATTGGCATTAGGCACCATGTTTGTTTTTTTGTTTATAGGTAGTTTTTGCATGTGTATATCACAGCAGTTAAAGTAAAGCAAAACGGTTCGCCGATTCGATAAAACAAGTACTGTCGGCCCCCCCCCCCTGTGGTTCCGTGAACAGCCATGCAAACCATACCACCCACCATCCCATAACAGTGGTACAATGGCACTTGGCAACAAACCCGGTGATCCTTAAAAAAAGAATCTGGAGTTTATTTGTGTTATTTGAATTTTCCTTTTTTGCATTATCCTTCTTTTTATTTTACTTTTTTCCTACATAACTAGAAGATATCATAGTAGGCTATATCATGAAGGACATAATGAACAAACATATATGTTACTAAAGCGGGTGTGTAACCCTGTTTACCTATAAAATTGCTTATCCTTAATTTTATAAGTAAACCAGGAAGGTCTTAAAATGGGTTGCTATTGGTCGTAATCTATAATTGGCATTAAGCATCATGTTTGTTTTTTGTTTATAGGTAGTTTTTGCATGTGTAAAACACAGCAGTTAAAGTAGGGCACAACGGTTCGCCAAATCGATAAAAGAAGTACTGTCGGCATTGAAGGCCAGGTGTCTCAACGCAAAAGTGTCATAAATCTGACAATCTTAACCAAAAATCGTAAATCTGACAACAATTTCTTGGCACTCTTGCTATTAGACGCTTTTATGGTAACGCATAACCTGCAGTTGTTCGTTTGTTTTTGTTACTTGCCGGGTAAACGTTTTAAAGAAAATTAGTTCACTTTCAATACTGAAAAAAACAATTTTTTGAACTTGTAAATCACATTACGCCAGGCCCATTGAAGACGCCGTACCGAATCAGCCGGTCACCAAGCATTCACCACCATATTGCAAGGCATAGGCTAGAAAAATCTAGCCTGGGAGGGATTCGAACCCACGACAGGAATCTCTCCGGAACTCGGGCCTGACGTACTGTGATTTACGTGTGAGTGTGCCATGACCGCTGGTCTGCATGGCTTCAGGGCTGATCCCAGTTATAAATTTATGTTAATTTTTAAACTTGCGTACCTCTTCATCGAAGCCAACCCGGTTACCGATAAACTTTGCATTGTTTACAATGTTGTGGTGGGTTAGTGTTGCACCTTTTGGATGTCCAGTAGTGCCCTAAAAAAGATAAAATATTGTTACTTATAATTTTACAAATGCAAAGCGGTCACAACAGATTGAAAAAGCGGTTTCGGTAGTACAGTGGCTTGAAATCTTTCCATAAGTCTGCTTCCAATCCAATGCTTGTCCATAGGTTTTATATAAAACGCCGTGACCTTTTTATCAAAATAGGTAAATAATAATAAATATTTAAAAAAGGTCTCAGAAAAAATAACTTTTTTAAGCAACAATGCCTCGGCGATTTCAACCGTTTTACAACGCTTACCCGCAACAACAAAAAACGGCCCCCCCCCCCAAAATAGGTAAATAATAATAAATATTTAAAAAAGGTCTCAGAAAAAACTTTTTTAAGCAACAATGCCTCGGCGATTTAAATCGTTTTACAACACTTACCGGCAACAACAAAAACAAACAATATAGGTAAGTTTTTAGTGAATTAGAGTTAAGTTCTTACCGAGGTAAACTGGATATTAATAGGGTCGTCAAATTGCAAACTTCTACTCATATTATGAACGGATGAGATTTCCAGAGGACCAGCGGCTGACATTACGTCATTAAACTTGAAGGTTCCGTCATAATGGTTTTCATCTGTCATAATCACTGTTCTCAGATCCGGTATTCTGAAATATATAAGCGATTCATCCAATACATTCATTAGAATATCTGGTAAGTGGTCGAATGGTTAATGCAACCGGCTTGTGTTAAGACAGTGTTGGGTATCCCGTCGACCACTAGCATTCTTTAAGAAACTTGTGCCGCTTTGCTTAAATTTAACCCAGTTAAACTAAATTATAGTCACCAACTTCACGACTAAATAACAAACAATAAATGATTTAACAGACTGTCGATTAAACAGATAGCTCGAATGCGGACTCATTTGTCAACATAACGCAACTAAGCGCTTCCCGCCCATCGAGGACAGAAGCAAAACGATAGGTTATACTCTTTGTAATAGGCAAGAAATTGAAACTGATTGGGAAACAAGTTTTAAGCATTGGTGGGGGGCTTAAGCAAAAAATATCAAAACGTAAAAATAAGAAACGTTAGTGTAGTAACGGCTTCTATTTACCAGAATGGGCTGAACAACGAATATTATGGTTGTGATTTCTTTACAATTTGTCTTACGAAAGCGGCAATCGTGAGGAGAAAGAATATAAGCAGGGCAACACGAGTCGCCAAAAGGGGATTAGAACCAACAACTTAAAGATCATAAAGCGATTGATTACTTTGTACGTGTGTAGTAATCGGTATTATATTTTCATTTTATAAGATATTGCATCTTAGTCGAACGTTTAAGTGGTGTTACATCAAATGTTTATGACAAGCACCTTTTTGATTTCAATTGTCCTGGTTGACATCGTTCGATATCTGGCGCCACCTCCCGGAGCATGTCATAATATTTTTGCGTCTTATAAGTGGCTGGAGTAATCAAACCCTTGCATCCGACAAGATTTAAAGCATATTCCATTTCATGCGTGCGGTAAGAAGGGTTGACACATACCTACTAGATAAAACAAAATACTAAAAAACATCGAAATATGTCTCTGGTTCCAAAACGCAACGCAAAACCAATAATAATGAAATAGTCGAAACGTTTTTTTGGAAGTATAGGCGAATTGTTCGATTAAGCACTTCAATTTGTATTGTACGAATATATCTTCAACTGCACTGCGTTATACACTTTAAATCAAAATTTATCCGAAACTTATGTTTATAGTATATCAAAATATGAATGAGCGAACGGGGGGATATTTAAGTGGGGATATTTAGGTTTAAGCCCAGAAAAGAACCTCAGAAAGCAACATGGCTAAATGATAATTAAAAGTACATTTCCGCCAATAATATTCTAATTCATAAACATGAACAAGCCGTTGAATTTCCATCAGATCACACAATATTTAATAAATTACCAAAATAGCTCCAATTCTTGCTGTAGCAAATTGGGTGAGAACCCACTCCAAGGTGTTTGGGCCCCATATTCCAACGCGATCACCCTTCTGGAACCCAAGCTGAAGAAGGCCAGCTGCCAAACGGTCAACCTTGACACAAAAACATCGATACAGATACTTACTGAATGTTGTATTTTACGAATTGCCATGTTATTTATTTGGACCTCTAATATCTGGATGATGAAATGTCAGCAAAATTGCAAGTTCTTAAAAAACAACTAGTTTTTTTTTGTTTAGCATTATTCCAGTGAAACGATAAACTTGTGAAATAAATTTTGTGATAACCTTATATCGAGCAAACACTAATCATAAGTTGTATCTCCAATCAAATGCAGAATGGTCGTTTTCGGTGGCTTCGTTAAACGTGATGTTTTCATTGTGTATATAAAACGGCAAAGCGTTTACCCTGAATTTATGGTGATGCGTTTAAACGAAATGGAACTGTGCTATTAACCAGAAGTTTGTGTTATGCGATTTAACGATACATGAAATTATTTTTGCTTGTGCAATTCCCCCCCCCCGCCAGCTGCCAAACGGTCAACCTTGACACAAAAACATCGATACAGATAGGTACTGAAGGTTGTAATTTACAAATTGCCATGTTTTTTATTTGGACCTCTAATATCTGGTGGATAAAACGTCAGCAAAATTGCAAGTTCTTGAAAAACAACTAGCTTTTTGTTTAGCATTATTCCAGTGAAACGATAAATTTGTCAAACAAATTTTGTGATAACTGACTTATATCGACCAAACACTAATCATAATTTGTATATGGAAGCGCAAGGATCTCCAATCAAATGCAGAATGGTCGTTTTCAGTGGCTTCGTTAAACGTGATGTTTTCATTGTGCATGAAAAATGGTAAAGCGTTTACCGTGAATTTCAGGTGATGCGTTTAAACGAAATGGAACTGTTTTATGCTATTAACCAGAATTTCGTGTTATGTGATTAAACGATACACCAAATTGATGTCGCTGGTGTAATCTTGATGTTCAGCACGCCTTATGCAGTCTCAGTTGCGTTTAATTGTTTACAATTTTACAATTGCTGATATATTATTATGGCCAAACAAATGAGGCGGAAGAAAACATCCATTAAAGCAAATACCTCCTCGTTGAATTCGGCGAAAGTCCTTCGCATACCAGAGTCACAAAACACGACGCATTCTCTTTCAGGAGCCTTCTTAGTTGAGCGAAGCAGAGCGTCCCCCACAGTTAATCCTATAAGTGGATGACTGGAGAGTCCATGGTGATAACTTTCCTTCAGTTTTGGGTAAACAGGACGCTTCTCCACAGCAAGGCAACTGCAAATAATAGCATTAAATACACGGGTATAAAGCAGTGACACTCAACCTTTTGTAGATCGTGGCCCCATTTAGGTAACCCTGGGGACCCATGGATCCCCTTAAGTAAACCACTTAAGTAGTAGTTAGTACAGGACCCATGCAACCCTGCTCATTAAAAAAACTTACTAAACACTATAAGTTCCAGGGCCTTTTAGGATAAGTATTAACTTTTAAAAAACAGAGAAGCCCCCCCCCCGGTATAAAGCAGTGACACTCAACCTTTTGTAGATCGTGGCCCCATTTAAGTAACCCCCCTGGACCCGTGGATCCCATTAAGTAAATCACTTAGGACCCGTGCGACCCCTGCTCATTAAAAAACTTACTAAACTTATAAGTTCCGGGACCTATAACAGGATAAGTAATAACTTCTAAAAAACAGACAAACGGTATTAATTGTAAACAACTAAGCTGACCCTGCTTGCCTCAACAACAAAATTTTGACAAATAAATCACTGATGATAAAAAGAACTGTTACTAAATCGATATTGACATGAATTACGACTTACCATATGAACCGTGTTTACCAAGCAATTTAGGAAATAACAGTATCGATCATTTTTCACCTTGACCCCATATAAATCATTATCATTGGGTTTTTCGCGGTGCATCAATATTCATTTAAAGCACACAGCACGTACGCTTCTAAAATAGCCAAATAAAACCGAATTAAAGTCACCAAGTCAACACAAAGAAGATTGAAACAACAGTTCTAAAAAGTCGGCAAACGGATGCTTGACTGAAAAAAAAAAAAATGCAGACACGGAACGAAATACCTTATTTTCTATTTCATTATTTCGACCATGGACATGAAATTTCATGTTGACCAACCATAATCCTACAAATTATTGCTTCGACAATTCGTTGTTCTGGAGTCATCTGTTTAACTTTTGTTATTAAAAAACTGCATGTAGCCTATAAACGACAAAATACAAAAAAGGAGTTTACCTCACGTGTGTCAAACCGCTATATATTATAACATGCGTCAAAATGCTGCCGGTATACAAAAAATCTCACGTTGGATTTTTTGAGCTATCAGTTGGCAAGTATAAAGATTTTTCTAAAAATTGCCTCCAATGTTTTAGACAGCAGTTACCTTCCAATAGAAAACTGTCGTTGTTGAGATAAGAGTGCAGTTGAGGAGAATTTGGAGCTACCGGCACAGATTTCTGAAATGTTTGAGCGGAAAGACTTTCCCAATATAACATTACGCAACATTCTGTTCAGTTCAGAAGTTCTCACTACTGTTCCTGATATTTGTCTTCCTGCACACAAAAACAAGTCAGAAGACTTTTGATCAAAGTTACGTTTGTGCAGAAAAAAAAAATTAACACTAAGCATTCTATCATTAAAAATTAAACTTCTTAGTCTACCCCCCCCCCGATAAGAGTGCAGTTGAGGAGAATTTGGAGCTACCGGCACAGATTTCTAAAATGTTTGAGCTGAAAGCCTTTCCTAATATAACATTACGCAACATTCTGTTCAGTTCAGAAGTTCCTGATATTGTATTCCTGCAAACAGAAACAAGTCAGAAGATTTTTGACCAAATTTACGTTTGTGTAGAACAAAATAAAAAATGATTAACACTCAGCATTCTATCATTAAAAATAAAACTTCTTAGTCTAACTATACTTCATTACTCCACTTGCAACCATCATTGGGACAACTGCTTAATAGCCTATCACAACAAGCAGATGGCAAAATTCAACAATTCATGCCCTAATTCGGCACCCAAAAGAATGTAGTTTAATGAGCGTATAACGTACAGCATATATTGTGTAAATAATTTTGCGGTAGCACCTTACTTCAGCACACAGGTGCGGCAATACTTTCCCCCCCCCCCTCGACTTGCAACCATCATTGGGACAACTGCTTAATATCACAACAAGAAGATGGCAAGCTTCAACAATTCATGCCCTAATTCGGCACCCAAAAGAATTGTAGTTTAGTGAGAGTATAGGCCTAACGTACAGCATATATTGTGTAAATAATTGTGCGGTTGCGCCTTACTATAGCACACAGATGTGGCATTGCTTTAACAGCTATTCTGTTTGTAGAGCTACAAGCAAGCTATATAACAGCCTTTATCGTAATTGTCACACATCGCAATCTCGGAGAATTAATGCCATACTCTTCCAACGGCAACATAGTGAGAGAGGCCGCTACACTACCCCTATTTCGATAAAATACAATCTAATAGGCTACCTAGGTCTGATATGGGCTAAAGGCGTAATAATGTTCTGTTGGCCTGCTAATACGATGCGCTGTTTGGTCCTATTGTGTTGTCGGAACAAACATACGGTCACTATTTAAACACCTGATGCTTTGTCTGTTCTACATCTTCGCAACGGCACAATAATTAAGTTAGGCTACCTTTCTAGACTGGTGCAGCCTGTTAGCCCCTGTAAAAACTTATGGACAAAAGCGAAGTTCTTGTAGGCTGCAGTATAGCTGCTGTGTTTGAAAATTTGCTTAGCTTATCTCATTATTCATGTAAAATGCACATTACACACCGCTGATGTTATTGCCGTCTTGCCCTAAGTTTACGTGAGCGCAAATGTATTTGATTTAAGGTTGCATGTTCTCTACTAAACTACAACGCTTCGAACGTTTTTACTAACTTGTTGGCACCTGACACAATATAAGATAAATCAGGTCTGTCCAATTTGGTAAAAGCGTTTGCAAAACTGTCCCACAGGCAAAACCCCCCCCCCCCCATACTCTTCCAACGGCAACATAGTGAGAGAGGCCGCTACACTACCCTTTTTCGATAAAATACAGTCTAATAGGCTACCTAGGTCTGATATGGGCTAAAGGCGTAAGAATGTTCTGTTGGCCTGCTAATACGATGCGCTGTTTGGTCCTATTGTGTTGTCGGAACAAACATACGGTCACTATTTAAACACCTGATGCTTTGTCTGTTCCACATCTTCACAACGGCACAATAATAAGTTAGGCTTCCTTTCTAGGCTGGTGCAGCCTGGCAGCCTCTGTACAAAAATGTTAACAATAGTGAAGTTGTTGTGGGCTGTCGTATAGCTGCGGTGTCTAAAACTTTGCTTAGCTTATCTCATTATTCATGTAAAGTACCCATTACACACCACTGATGTTATCACCTTCTTGCCCTAAGTATACGGTAGCGCAAATGTCTTTGCTTTAAGATTACATATTCTCCACTGAACTACAGCGCTTCGAAAGGTTTTACTAACTTGTTGGTACCTGGCATAATATAAGATAAATCAGGCCTGTCCAATTTGGTAAAAGCGTTTGCAAAAATGTCCCACAGACAAAACTCTTTTAGTTCCAGGCAGTATTTTTTAAGTTGTTTAACTTAAAACCCACTACAGGTTTTAGGAAGATAGTTGAGATAAAAAAGCAAAAACAATGTACAAAGCTGTATGTAGGAGAAAAACTTGCTGTCAAATTTTGCGTTTGCTAATAGTGACTCAGCGTTTGTGCAAATACAATTCGACCGGCATTATGACAACGCAATTTTGCCTTTTTTACTTCTGCAATTCGACGAAACCTGAAGGTCGTTTCTGTAAACATTTCATGTTATGATAGTTGGGTAAACGTAAAGTGTGCGTATGTTATCAACTTATCATTTTTAGATTCAGTTCGAGGTTTGATTCTTTATTTTCTGTTAACCTTAAAAACAACATGGCAAGCCTGACTCAATGCACGGAATGGAAACAACTTCAATCTGATTTTGACTCCATTGGAAAATCGATTGTTATTAAGGAACTGTTTGCAGCTGACCAAAACCGATTCTGCAACAACAGGTATGATACTTATAGTTTTTTACATGTGCTGTTGTGGTGTTAAATAATAAACAAGTGTTCCATTTGTTTTGAATGGAATTAAAAAACGGCATAACGTAAAAAACACTTCTGCTCTTGGGTAAACACTCTTTCAGTCAGCATTTCTTGGTGTGTGAAAACATAAATTCTTTTCGGAATGCTTAACTTTTGTCTTGTATACTCAATTTACCAATCCTCGTTGTAACTTGATTTGCTATGGGTTACTTAAAAGACACCAAAATCAAGTCTTCATTTGGGTAGATGTTGAAAATTATATGTTTTGATTTGCATTACACTTGTTCACAAATATTAATAAATTATGGATATATATGATGTATCTCCAGTTATCACATGCAAAATGTTTGCTTTCTGTTCTTTAACACATATGGACAACCTGTAATTTGATCTGAAACTTTGCTTTTTCAAGTCTCACTTTAAACACACCTGAAGGAACAGTTCTGGTGGATTTTTCAAAAAATCGCATCAATGACACCATCAAAGAACATTTGTATGCATTGGTAGGTGTACAAATATTTATGCAATTATTGCTGTTTTATATTAATTGCACATTTTGTTTCAGGCCCGGGCAAGGGGAATTGAAGACATGAGAAAAAAGATGTTTGGTGGAGAGAAAATAAACTTTACTGAGGTATGGTAGATTTTCCAAAATTTACACATTTTAATGTTTTTGCATTTTATTCTGAAAGTACAACACAAATATATAGTAAAATTAGTACAAGAGTTTTTGTGATGATGACAGTGATTCATAGCTTCTAAACATGATGAATTAAATTGCGTAACTAATCTTGTGTAAAATTTTGATTGAGTTGAGTTAAATTTACTCAATGTGAGAACACATGGTGATGCAATTGTACTTACCAATCACAAAGCTAAAATGACTCTGCAAATTTAGTGAGAACTGGAACTGTAATTAGAACTATTTGTGTATTTTACAGGATCGTGCTGTTTTGCATATTGCATTAAGAAACCGATCAAACACAGCGATTATGGTCGATGGAAAGAATGTGATGGAAGATGTCAACTCTGTGCTTGGTCGTATGAAAGCTTTTACTAATGTAAGATTAATTTTTGGCAGACATGTTGTAAATTGCGACAGACATTTTGTAAAAGGAAGTGGTGTTTTATCTGCAGCAAGTACGTAGTGGTGAGTGGAAAGGATGCACAGGAAAAGCTATCACTGACATCGTTAATATTGGCATTGGTGGCTCTGACCTGGTAACTATTTTGTTAAGCATGTTCTGTATTCAAATGCTGTCCTAAACATTTTGTCCTGTAACACTGTTCTTGTTATCTTTAGAATATATGTGCTCTTTGGGTGGAACCAAAAAGTAAAACAAGTTGTATATATTTGTAGTTTGTAGATACATCAAATAATCTAAAGTGGATGTTAGATTGAAAAAAATGAGCTGAATAATGATACCTAGCTTTTGTTGTGCCCTTTCTTATTTAGTAAGCGACTAACCTTGATATTTGCAGGGTCCATTAATGGTCACAGAGGCTTTGAAGTTTTATTCTAAAGGAGGTCCAAATGTCCACTTTGTCTCCAACATCGATGGAACGCATATGGCAACAACCCTTGCTAAACTCAACTATGAGACCACCATGTTTATTATTGCATCAAAGGTAATTCAATTACACATTGTCTGAGAGTTTAAATGGATTTCTTGTTTATGATACATTTATTTTTTTATGCTTCACTAATGCATGGCACTATTGGTTTATTAAACAAATTAGAAAATAGGACTAAAAACATTTTGCATGTGTTACCTAGACATAAATCATATCTGTTTCTACTGGATGAATAACATTGCAATTTTACATCAGACATTTTATCATCCATTATTTCTATGCTCAATATTGTACAGGAAGTGGCTATTACACATTTGGTCACCGTTTTTGTACAAATTCAACCACCATAATAATACATAGTTGTGAAATAAAGTGCACATTTTTGTGGTTACCAATTCACTGAACTCAAAGGCTCCTTTGCCATGCTTGAAAAGGCAGGGGATTTTTGCTGTGCTTCGATGGGTAGCTCTTTTGTGTTGTGCATCACCAGCTCTTATTGTATGTAATTTATCATGTCTGCTCTCTGGGATCACCTGCTAAATATATTCAGTTATTGCTTGGTTAGTTCCTGTTATTAATTATACCATGTAAAACAAACCATCAAAGTTTTTTTCCATGTCTGTGTAGCATAGTTGCAAATGCATTTTTATTTTACATAAATTTATCTTTTATGAGTATTATTTGATTGTAATTTTATTCAGACTTTTACCACCCAAGAGACCATCACCAATGCCACATCTGCCAAAAACTGGTTTTTGCAACATCACAATGACCAATCTTCAGTTGCTAAACATTTTGCTGCCTTGTCCACTAATGCTGAAAAGGTTGCAGCTTTTGGGATTGATGTCAACAACATGTTTGGATTTTGGGATGTAAGTTTTTTGCTTTGCGCCCCCCCCCCAGTAGTTATGTAAAAATCCATGGTTGATTGAAGTTTAATGTGTTTTTTTATGATTGGCAGTGGGTTGGAGGACGATACTCACTTTGGTCTGCCATTGGACTGTCTATAGCCTTGAATATTGGTAAGTCAAGTTCGTATTTAAACTTGACAGGTGTTAACCTTGAACCATGCCAAACTACACACTTCTGTCTACTATATATATAACTCCTGTTTGTAAAGAAGTCAACAAACAGGTCAAGGTAATTTTAACACCAGATAAAGGCTAAACTAAAAGAGCTTGTGCATAGTGAACACATTATACCGTATTACAGAAGTTTAACAATTGCTGGTGTTATTTATCCACTGTTCACAAGCTGTTTCCCCCCCCCCACATTTTGCTGCCTTGTCCACCAATGCTGAAAAGGTTGCAGCTTTTGGGATTGATGTCGACAACATGTTTGGATTTTGGGATGTAAGTTTTTTGCTTTGCACAAAAAGTAGTTATGTAAAAATCCATGGTTGATTGAAGTTTAATGTGTTTTTTATGATTTGCAGTGGGTTGGAGGACGTTACTCACTTTGGTCTGCTATTGGACTGTCTATAGCCTTGAATATTGGTAAGTCAAGTTTGCAATTTAACTGAGAGTCTTAACATTGAACCATATGGAACTATTCTTAACACCTCTGTCTAATGTACATGTAACACCTATTTGTAAATAAGTCAACAAACAAGTAAAGGTTGCAACCTTGAGGTTTGGTTCAAGTAAAAAGATAATTTTAACACTAGATAAAGGCTAAATTACAAGAGCTTGTGCATAGTAAACACATTAAACAGTATTACAGAAGCTTAACAATTGCTGGTGTTAGTTTTGTACTGCTCAAGAGCTGTTTTTCTTTTTTGGTTTAAGAAAAGAATTATACAATTAAATCCACATTTTTAGGTTTTGACAATTTTGAGTCACTTTTATCTGGGGCTCATTGGATGGATAAGCATTTTTATGAAACGCCGCTTGAATCGAATGTTCCAGTTACGCTTGCCTTGCTTGGTATTTGGTACAACAACTTTTATCCCCCCCCCCTTAAGAAAAGAATTCTAGAATTAATCCAAATTTCTTTGCAGGTTTTGACAATTTTGAGTCACTTTTATCTGGGGCCCATTGGATGGACAAACATTTTTATGAGACACCGCTCGAATCGAATGTTCCAGTTACGCTTGCATTGCTTGGTATTTGGTACAACAACTTTTACCCCCCCCCCCATCTTTTCTGTTTTGTATAAAACACCAAAACATTTCCGCTACTTTACCGAATGATCTTTATTCAGTAATGTCAGTTTTAGGGATGGGCCAAGTTGAGTCACCCCCCCCCCGGGGCACAAAGTCACGCTCTACTGCCTTATGATCAATACATGCACCGATTTGCAGCCTATTTCCAGCAGGTAAGAGCCGCCAATTTAAAGCTGTTACAATTTTTCTGCCCCATTACTTTTGGATTAAAGTGACACCAGAAGCCCTGGTGTGAACAACTGTTTTGTGCTACAGGATTTTGGGGGCTATTTTACAAAAATGACTGAATAGTACACTAAGTTTATCTGACATGAACACAAATCTAAAATGTTAGAGGCCGACAATAATAATACAATGCCTAATATTTTTGGATATCTTTTCTGTTTTGTATAAAACACCAAAACATTTCCGCTACTTTACCAAATGATCTTTATTCAGTAATGCCAGTTTTAGGGATGGGTCAAGTCGAGTCAGAACCTGTGTACTTGGTACCGAGCATCTGTTTTGGCCCATCCCCAGTCAGTTTTACTGTTTTAATTCTATAATGCTTTTTTGTATGAAATAGAATAAATAGCTGTAAAAATTGCTATTATTACAGCACAACCACGATTAGAATTTTTTTATTTCAGGGTGACATGGAATCCAATGGAAAATATGTGACCCGTTCTGGGGCAAAAGTAGATTATTCCACTGGTCCTATTGTCTGGGGAGAACCAGGCACCAATGGCCAACATGCTTTCTATCAACTTATTCACCAAGGCACCAAGATTATTCCAGCAGACTTCTTGGCTTCAGCAAAAACTCAAAATCCAATTTCTGACGGTAAACACCACAAGGTAAACAAATGTGTTCATTTTATGTGTTTTCCAACCTTGGCTCACTTACCATTTTTGCCCCACCAGTATTTTTACAAATCACTAACAAATAAACATCTGTATACCAAGTATTGCCTCATCCAGCAGTTTTATTGTAAACAATCGACGTTTCGACGTCCTATACAAGATGCCTTCATCAGGATAATGACATAACTTGCAAGACAAACTTCTTTTAAAGCGACAAAATGCAAAACACACACATGTAAAACAGCGATAACAAGATCGCGCGGCTGCAAACTCGCACCACCGTAGCCATAAAACAAGCTCAGTGGTGTAAAAGCGACCGATAATTTATCGGCATTAGAATAAACATCTGTTAATCCGGCCCGTTTAGAGCCAAAAACTTGTCCCGATTAGGGGAAGACCTGGAATAACTGAATCCGGTTTACTGTAAATATACACTGTGGAGGTCTGAAACTATATACACTAAAAATGCACTATGGAGGTCTAAAACTTTTCTTTCCTTATTAGATCCTGCTTGCCAATTTTCTTGCACAAACTGAGGCACTGATGATTGGAAAAACAGCAGATACAGTGCTTGCTGAACTGAAAAAGGATGGTAAAGCTCCTGAGGCAATTGAGAAGATTTTACCACACAAAGTAAGCTTTGCTAACACTATAACCCACAGAACAAAGCGAAACTTGATGAAAACTTTGGTCATAAAATAATAATTCACAAATTCAATCTGATTTCAAAAAATATGTATGATTTCTAATCTTACCAAAATTTTCAAACCAGAGTGCATAATTTTATAACTTCAGAAATCATCATTGTATTGTTAGATTTAAATTCTCTATTACAAATTCTCCCAAAATGAAACAGTTTCTAGCAGCTATGTTTAAATACGATTAAACAATTAAGATTTTACATCTCTGTAAAGCTTTTTTTGTTGTCAGCTGTTTGAAGGCAATCGACCCACAAACTCAATTGTTTACCCCAAGTTGACCCCATTCATGTTGGGGCTGATTATTGCAATGTACGAGCATAAAATCTTCACCCAGGGTGTAATCTGGGACATCAACTCATATGACCAATGGGGGTAAGTTATATTTTCAACTTTTTGTGATTCAGTTTTGGAAAATTGATAGAAGTGTAAACAAATTGGCATTTATAAATGCTTGTTTCGAAGAAAATGGCAAAAACATACTTCAACCCCCCCCCCATGGGGGTAAGTTATATTTTCAACTTTTTGTGATTCAGTTTTGGAAAACTGATAGAAGTGTAAAAAAATTGGCATTTATAAATGCTTGTTTCAAAGAAAATGGCAAAAACATATATACTTCAAGGAAATTTGGTGTATAAATCATGACATTTTTTTCTATAGCTTATTGCATCATAATTACACCCCCCCCCCCAGCGAAACAAATTTTGTAACAACCCACCCCACTCTCCCCTATAAATCATGACATTTTTTTCTATAGCTTATTGCATCATAATTAAAACATTTTTAAAACATTCACATTCTATACCATAAAAGAAAACTGCTATTTGCCTTTTGGTGATGCAATTCAGGCTATAGTTTATCTGAATACAGATAAATCCATATAAATGCATAACCTGTTTAGTTGCAAATTCAAACTAAGTCATTTGTTAAGAAAATCCTCTAGTTTATTGAATAGCAAGCTTTGCAAAAGGGTTATGCTATTATTTTTCACATAGTTCTCGTTAAAATTAAAAGCAAAACAAATCATAATTTTACATATTCCTAGACTACATCATATTCAATAAATACCTGTTTGTGCTTTCATTTATAATTGGTTTTGCAGAGTTGAGCTTGGAAAGCAGTTGGCGAAAGTAATTGAACCAGAACTGAGCACACCCGGCGAAATCAATTCACATGATTCATCAACTAATGGTCTAATGAATTACCTCAAGAAAAACGCATAAAACTCGAAGTCCACTATTTGTGTTATGTGCACAATATTAACCATATGAAAATTCAAACACAAAGCTTTGTGGAATGATTTTGTTGTACAAATTATTTTCCCCCATTTTTTGCACTGTTGGTAAATGCAGTTCCACTAAGTTCTTTATGCTTACCTGAATGAAAAGTTCATTACACTCTAGGTTACAACCACTTGTAATTTTGCCTGAACAGATTTTAAATGTAAATTCATTTAAACAAAACAGATTCCTAAAAGACGCACTATTCTGTTGTGAAATCATCATTTTTCTGAGCCACTTGTCTAATAATGGTTAAATGCAGTGGTGGGATTCAATTTTTTTGTTAGTCGGTTCTATCATAAGTCATATTTTTCTGCCGGTTCTGTTACAAAAAGTCCATTGACAGTAGCCAGTAATACTAACTGGTTCGCTGATCTCATAAATTTCGTGAGACGGTTCTATACAACCGGTGCGAACCGGCTAAATCCCACCACTGGTTAAATGTTCAAAATGAAACAAACAAAATACCTGCAGTGCTTTCTTCTATGCATCTGTATAACTTACATATAATTGAACTAACCAGACTATATATACATTACATGTATTCAATATGAAATGTATCTACGTTTGTTGTAACACTGTTGCAAATGAACGAAAACGTCAAAAATTACTTCTGATTCAATCTTGCATATATTACACAAAAGTTACAGTAAGAATCGATACACCAGGATTGCAGGTGGAAAATTTATTTCAATAAGAAAGTTAAGCTTCATCTTCGCCATAATCATTCTCCATTGAAACCATATACTGTTGAAGCAAAGTTTAAGATTTTCAGTTGAACAACGTCAATAACATATTAAATGGGCCCAGAAGGTTGACGGGTTAAAGTATTAATTTTAAACAATGCCTTGACAACAGCGTCATCCATAATGTATTTTGTCGGCGCTAAGGTAAAAATCTCATGTAGCAAATAAATCAAACGCTTCAAATTCCAAAGGGTATCATTGTCTTCTAATCTAAACTTGTCGACTACGCTCAAGGTCGATTTTGTCAATGCCGCATTACTGGTAGCAGCAATAGCGCAAGCCCTCGGCAATTTAATGCAGTCGCCAAAATGAGCGTGCGGTTAACATCAGCGCCGGCATGAAAGGACAAGAGGGTGGACTTTTTCCCGTTTGGAATTTTAATGTACTTGAAAATTAACATATTTTGTCGAAAAACCTAATGATTGAAAAAGTACCATGCACTAAGTGAAGGCAAAAAGCCAATGAATGTCTTAATAAGCAATATTATGGATGTCTGCCTTAGATTATATTTGATATATTTGTCAAAATTTGCCCCATTTTGAAAAAAAACTTGTGCTGGCGTCAATACTGGTTAATGCAACCTGCCTTGTTCTTGCAAGGTTCGTGAGTTCTAATTCAATCTCGACCTTATGTTTCTCTAAGTAAGAAATTCGAACGGCATTGTTGACCTCAATGAAATGGGTACATTGAAGTCCCCGACTCCGCAAGTCGATGAAACAAAACAATACAGTAACAGTGATTCAACGGACTTAAATAAAACAGGCAACGGATTCATTCGTTGAGGTAAATTGAGACTTGATCTACCCCAAAACGGACTGGGTGATTCTTATTTATAGTATAATGACGAAAACTTACGGTAAGAAAATTTTTGATTTTTAAGATAAAGTAAGCTGATGTTTTGCATGGTAATGTATACGTACCTTTGTGTTGGAGTAGGTTATTGGATTGTCAAAACCCGAGGCCGCACTTGTAGATTTGCTTCCATACAAACCGGCAAATGGAATTTTCGTGTTCTCAGTTCGCATGTACAGGAATAATCCAACACCAACTGCTGCTACAACGAATAGTACGGCAATAACTATGCCTGCTATGCCGCCAGCGTCCAAACCGTTGCCTACAAAGCAAAGGTACGTAGAAATCAATATGTCTAAGCAAATTTTTACAGACCAATCCGGTTAATTGGTAAACTGCACAATTGCATAAATCGTAAACCCAACTGCAGGCATTTGTTAGGAAATATGCCTGGATAGTCGTATAATCAGTTTATTTGCATAAAAACCATTTAAAAGGGAGATTAGGTATGCGATTAACCGGATGCGTCTGTACAATGTTTTTCTTAGTTATGCACTACAACAATGTAGTGCATAGCAGTGGCAAAAATGTCACTAATATTTTGGTGTTAATTTTAAACATTGGGTAAAATCGAACGTCATTATAGCGGCATTTACCCAAATAAGGTCGAATCAGGTACGTTATTTTGCAAACAGGGAGCAATGTTACGTGAACCCTCGCTACAAAATTTGGAAACTAAAAAAAAACAGTACAGTAGTATAAACCAAACAAGTTTTTGGATTATTACATACATAAGTAAATCAGTATGTTACCGCGCGGGATAAACAATACCTTTCGGGATTTGTTCCTCTGTTGGCTTGTTGGTGACCGTCGTGGCCGTGGTTGTCGTGACAACGGATGGTGGGGTAGTGGTGGTATCCCCTGGGTTAGTAGGGGGCTGGGTGGGCGGGGTCGTAGTGGGTGTTGTGGTAGTCACAGAATCCGGTGGTTTGGTGGGTGGGTTTGCTGAAAGCGTTTCAAAAATGGATAAATCCAATTCATCATTCAAGTTTGTTTGTTTAAAATTTTACATGCCACAAAGAAAATACTTGAAACTAGGGATGGGCCGAGCCGAGCCAGAACCCAAGTACTCGGTACCAAGAATTGCTTTTTTTTATGCTTGGTGCTCGTCCAAGCAGTTGCACAAACTGACTTGAGTATTAAGTTTGCATATTCATGCCCATTTATACGAAACTAGTGTTCTAAAAACATATCCAAGACCAAAAATTACTGTTTTATTAAATGCGTCAGATGTGGAATAGCTCGTATTTCTGGGGTCTGTACAGCTTAACACGTTGCATACCTGTGTGTATATGCTAGCCCAGTGGTTCTCAACCTATTTTCTTTCGTGGCCCATTTTTATTAAACAAAGTCTGTAGCCCAGTAAATTTATCCCCCCCCCCTTCGTGGCCCATTTTTATTAAACAAAAATTCTGTGGCCCAGTAAATTTATGTGAAAACAACGATAATATAGGTTCAGAACAAAAAATTGCAGATCATATTTTAAACAGATTATAAGTTTTAAATAACTTAATGCAAAAAATCATAAAACAGCACTTTCCTTCTTTTAATCAAGCACTTTCAGTTATGACCGAATAATTGGACAATACCCCCCCCCCAAACAGATTATAAGTTTTAAATAACTTAATGCAAAAAATCATAAAACAAAACAGCACAAGCACTTTCAGTTATGCCCAGAGTAATTGGACAATAGATATGCTGTTATTATCTGGCTTGTAATCACAAAGTAGTTTATTACGTCATAAACATAAGGTGATGCAGAAACGCTAAGTAACTTTATACGGTAAATAGATTAATTCAAATAAATTTACATTTTTGAGTGTACTGACACAAACGAAAGTGTTTTTTTTTTAAAAAAAGCTTTTCTTGGCCACTGGTTGAGATCCGCTGTTCTAGCCAATAAAATATTAAAAAAATCCTCGTTATTACTTACTGACGCAGCACTGCCTGTTGCCAGGTCCTCCACATTTGTTTGTCTCATAAACTTCGGATGGACAGTAGTTGGAGTTGTACTGACAATTACCGTAACCTCCTGATTCGCAAACCGAATCACCCTGTTCCCAACCTGCGACTTCAGTGTTACCTGCAAAAAAAATCAGTTATCAGTAGTTCATACTTTGCCCAAATTGAACTGCTAGAAGAGTAATACTCCCCCCCCCCTGTTCCCAACCTGCGACTTCAGTGTTACCTGCAAAAAAAATCAGTTATTAGTAGTTCATACTTTGCCCCAATTGAACTGCTGGAAGAGTAATACAGCATTTGTTCGAATCTCAGCGCAAACTACTATTTTCTGACATATGTCTCATTAAAATGCTTAGGTCAGCTTGATTCGGCAGGACACCTTCAAGGGCACGAACGCTTCCGCTGATCCAAGTTATGAGTTCTTCAATTTCACAAACACGCCAAACCGTTGTATTGCATTACATTTTTTTCTTCAAATCCTTTAAATTCTACAACTACTATAATTTAGCGTGTTTGGTCATTCCTATGAAAGGTATTGATGAAGCGCAATGTTCTACTGAATTATAGTAAGTAAAAAAAAACGCAAATTAGTAGGGATGTGCCAAAATTGCAAATGTTCTGTTTGGCCGAGCACCGAGCATCTCAAG
>QLIY01001166.1:14905-50028 GCA_003260075.1 Phallusia mammillata | reverse complement strand
ATAAGTCTAGTTATTGATCTATTTTTCCACATAATTGCATATGCAGATGAATCTAGTTAAATGCAAATAAAATCCATTTTGCACCATTAACTATAATATTAAACTGACTAAGTGTTTTCTTTTTAACAAAATACAGGATTTGGTTTGAAGTATCTATGTAATTAAACTAATTCATTAGTAATAGTTTGGTTTTATTTATAAGGCACAATCATAGTCCCCCCCCCCCCCCCCCCCCCCCCCCCCCCCCCCCCCCCCCCCCCCCCCCCCCCCCCCCCCCCCCCCCCCCCCCCCCCCCCCCCCAGCATACAAGACAGGCACAGTGCTTGTGATTCAACTTTTGGTGGATTCTCTACTGAGCTTGCGTCGCTCAGTTGGTAGAGCGCGAGTTCCGGAAAGATTCCTGTTGTGGGTTTAAATCCCACCGCAGGCCAGATTTTTCTAGCCTGTGCCTTGCCATATTATGGGAATGCTTGGTGATCAGCTAATTCGGTATAGCGCCATCATTGGGCCTGACACCTATGATTTATACATGAGTGTGCCGTGATTGCTGGTCTGCATACACGCTTTAGGGCCGATCCCAGTTACGAATTTATGTTCATCCTAATATTTATAAGGCAGGAATCATTTGTAATTGTGATCATTGTAAAGCATATTTTTCCCCGAGAGGGTGTTAATAATGAACAAACATTATGCTTGGAGTGTATTATAAAAAATATTTGCTCTTTTAGGTTTTGTCAAGCAGTTGAGTTGATCAACGGATTAAATGCTTCAAGATTTCCCAAACTTTTGAACAGAGTTGCTCAAAATGTTCACAACAAAGACTCAAGGGCATTTTCCAGTGAAGAGGAAGAAAAATTGCAAAGTGCTTTAGATCTCACACCGAACAACCTCAACTTGTTACTGGAAACTCTCGAATTTATTTTTCAACAGGTTTGAAAATATTGTGTGTAAATTGACACCTAAAACATAGATTATATTTTGATAAAAACTGGAGATGCCATTATATCCGCGAAATTGATTTTAATCGTTACATTGTATACAACAAAAAACACAGACTGATATAAGAGTATTTTAAGTTTTAGTTTAGTAATTTTTGAACAATTTCTTTCTAAGCGCAGTTTTATCATACTATTTATTTTAATTTAGATTTTTTTTACAAATAAAATAAGTCTAGTCCAATAAAACAAGACAGTCTGAAACAAATATTGTTACATTTCTGTATTGCGTAATAATAAAACCATACTACCCATCTTGTTTAAAATTAAACAGTCCTTATTGCCACAACTTATTTTTTAGGCTGCTTACTATGCAATGAAGCCAGCAGTCTTACATGAACATCTGCAGTCTGTAAACGTGGAATCTGATCGATCAGAGGCCATCGTAAAAACATGGATTGCTCATGGCAAAAGTACGGTGGAAAAATTGAAAAAACATTCATTCGCTCCCCAACAGGTGAAACCCTAACTGTTTGCTTGTGCTTTATATTTTATAAATTTAACAGAATTCTACTTATTTATCTTATATATTTTTTGTATTGAATGATTATGTCATGAATCACTTGTATTAAAAAATCACTTGCTTGCAATTCTTTAACAAGTTTCACCAATTTTTTTCTGTGCTTCATTTACTTGGTGATAAAAACTAGTGTTTATCAAGAAAGTCAGTGAAACATACCAACAAAATGTAAATCTTCGAAAATGTTCAGTTGGCATTACTACATCTTTTTTTCATTTTGTATTGCATTTAAAGTCAGTCCCCCCCCCCAAACATAGATTATATTTTGATAAAAACTGGAGATGCCATTATATCCGCAAAATTGATTTAAATAGTTACATTGTATACAACGAAAAACACAGACTGATATAAGAGTATTTTAAGTTTTAGTTTAGTATGTTTTGAACAATTTCTTTCTAAGCACAGTTTTTATCATACTATTCATTTTAATTTAGATTTTTTTTACAAATAAAATAAGTCCAGTCCAATAAAACCAGACAGTCTGAAATAAATAATGTTACATTTCTGTATTGCGTAATAATAAAACCATACTACCCATCTTGTTTAAAATTAAACAGTCCTTATTGCCACAACTTATTTTTTAGGCTGCTTACTATGCTATGAAGCCCGCAGTCTTACATGAACATCTGCAGTCTGTAAACGTGGAATCTGATCGGTCCGAGGCCATTGTGAAAACATGGATGGCACATGGCAAAAGTACGGTGGAAAAGTTGAAAAAACATTCATTTGCTCCCCAACAGGTGAAACCCTAACTGTTTGCTTGTGCTTTATATTTTATAAATTTAACAGGCTTCTACTTATTTATCTTATATATTTTTTGTATTGAATGATTATGTCATGAATCACTTGTATTAAAAAATCACTTGCTTGCAATTCTTCAACAAGTTTTGCCAATTATTTTCTGTGCTTTGTCTACCTGGTTCTAAAAAACTCGTGTTTATTAAACAAAGTCAGTAAAACCTACCAACAAAATTTAAATCTTCAAAAGTGTTCAGTTGGCATTACTACATCTTTTTTCATTTTGTATTGCATTTAAAGTCAATAAAACAAATGTTTTATTTTATAATTATTTGTTTGCCAATTTTCAGTTGGATAGTGTGGCGTGGAGTTTCAATCTTCAGCTTGGTCAGAACTCAAAATCGAATATGAAAGAAACAAACGCAGTGTTTCATTTAAACTTATCCAACAACAACACTCAAAGTGTAACAGATAAAATTGTGCTACAATTCAACCATAAGGAACTGCTAGAGTTTCACGAAAAGGTTTGTTTGTGTGCAGCAATTATTTTATATTTCTTAGTAGCTGTATAGAGAACATAAACAGCCCAAATAGATGTGAATACAGCATTGAACCCACCTCAAAAAAGGTTGCAGCTAAAACTAAATATATGGCTTAAAAGGTTGGGCAAACCTTTTAGCAGCAGTTTTTAAGGTGGGTTCTGTACATCACTTTTTCTTACATTTATTGGGCTTTTTGCGTTATCCTAATGGCTACCAAGGCTGCTGTCAAAAGGTTTGGCCAACCGAAACTTTGATGCATAAGTATAATATGATGTCTATTGTTTTGTGAACATTTCAGCAAATGCTCATATCATTGTAAGTTTGTGTATAAACAACGCCACGTTTTAGTAGAAGGTTTACCTACTAATGAAACTACCGTATTTACTCGATTGTAAGCCGCATGTTGAGGTGCTAAAAAAATAATGCTAGAATTTTTGATAGTATTGTTTCCTAATACATCTTTCTGTTGTTACATAGCATAACTATTTGCCCATATATGTTAGTTACGTTAATAACTGTACCCAACAAAACGTATATCGACGTATAATCTGTACATGGAGATGGATACATGTTTTGAACCCCAAATAATTCAAAACGTTTGAGTATAGAAATAATTTCGGTACAAAATTAAAATATAAGCCGCCCTCGATTATAAGCCGCACAAACGGCAGCTAAAAAACAATATAAGCTGCGGCTTACAATCGAGTAAATACGGTAATTAGTCTGTTTTCTGACATTTTATTGAACATGTTTTATGTTTCAGTTGGAAACCATACAAAGTCAGTTGGATTCATTAAGTTGATCGTCTACTTATTCTGCTGATGATGATTCCATGTTTTTAAGTGCAATATTTGTCAATATTTACGCATTTTCATTTCTTATTGTCTGATTGTGTTTTTGATGTGAACAGTCACTTAAATAAATATATTACAATTTTTGTAGACTTCTGAAAACACTGTTTTTCTATATTGTCAATTTTTAGATACCCTACTTTATGTTGCAACACATTTTTCCCCCCCCCCCCCCCCCCCCCCCCCCCCCCCCCCCCCCCCCCCCCCCCCCCCCCCCCCCCCCCCCAAGGAAATTGCTTACCCAAAATTTACATCAAGGATCTGAATTAGGCAAAAAACATAAGTTTTAACATCTTTTGGGAGTGAAGAAATGGTTTGCCTGATTTGATCTGTATTGTTTTCACTGTGTCACACTGTTATCATACTCCTAGCAATATATCTAATGAGGATCTTATGAAGATGATCAGGAAACTTATAGAGAAAACAACAACACAAGACAAAGTACCAAGAGCCATCAGATTCATATAGTATTGTGCATGGGTGGCCAATTTGTTTGTCACAGAGATGGATGAAAATTTTCTTAATCATTCACAATCGGTAATAACTGAGCAATTTTCTATGATGTGGTTTATATTCATGATTTGTAGTCCTCAGTTGCATTTCCTCAATTAATTTCAATTGTTTATCTGACACAAACACATAAACTGTAGTTGTTATACATACGGTGCTACCAAAGTTATAATCATTTTTTGGTCGCAGTTCACTTCAGTGATGAATTAGGTCACCGAATATGCTGTTTAAATTAATATTATTTATTTGTTTGTGAATGAATAAACAAATAATTTTCTAATGGAGAATTTAGTGGCGATCAACCAGTCAAGTGTGATCGACATGTTGGTCACACGCAAGGTTGGAGGTATGTAAAACCTAACAAATTACTTTGTTTCATCTAGACCTCGGACTTCAGTGAGTAAAAAAGTCAAACTAAGCAAATAGAGGTCTTCAACCCAAAACTTTTGTAAACTTGTACTTAATATCGTCAAAAAATCAAATTGGGAAAAAGTTCTACCAGGAATAGTTGTTTTTTTTATGCTGGGCAGATAAATTAGGTAGTGTTATGCAACTAAGTACAACAATATATTTAAGTAATCGGCATCGACCCCCCCCCCTAGATGTCTTCAACCCAAAACTTTTGTAAACTTGTACTTAATATCGCCAAAAAATCAAATTGGGAAAAGTTCTACCAGGAATATATAGTTGTTTTTTTTATGCTGGGCAGATACATTAGGTACTGTTATGCAACTAAGTACAACACTATATTTAAGTACTCGGTATCGAAGATATACATGTGGTACTCACTTTAAGATCTGGTATCGTCCCATCACTAGTCTGATGGGTCGATTGTGATTGACAGGTTAGCCACACCTGGTATAGTTTGTTACAATGAGACCTCAAAATTTCTCCCCAAGTAAAACAGGCAAACAAACAACTTTGGTAAACGTGTATAACCAAAACTTCCCAATTTTATTGTGCAAGCTTAACCGGTAATTGCACAACCAAGAGCTAAACTCATTATAATTTGGCTACAAAAAAAAGAATTAATTATTCCAACAATTAAACAATATCTGATGTAAATCAAAGCATTTTCGTCATTTCGGGAACAGCTTTAAATAAATCTTCCACTAATCCAAAATCAGAAACTTGGAATATTGGCGCTTCTGGATCCTTGTTAATGGCGACGATCGTCTTGCTGTCTTTCATCCCAGCTAGATGCTGAATTGCACCCGATATTCCAACAGCAATGTACAGTTCCTGCAAAAATTAACTTTTGTTAGAATGAACATAAATTGATAACTGGGATCAGCCATGAAAAGTTCATGCAGACCAGTGATCACAACAAACTGTTTTTTAAATCAGGCACATTAAAGGCCTATTACTAAATCAGCTGGTCACCAAGCATTCACCACATGACAAGGGGTAGACTGTGGTGGGATTCCAACCCACAACAGTAGGCTTTCCGTTACCCTAGCTACACAAGCATTTTTCTTTGGGGGAAATTTTCACATTTGTTTCGTGTAAACTACTCAGCTTAATGTACAACGTTAAAGCTCAATCAAAAATGAGTGGCACAAATTTAAAAGTAAGGATTTTGAAAGTAGTGTGATAGTTTGTGATCATGTAAGCAAAAATCACACCCATTTCAAGCAAAAGCTGACCATAGCCTCATTATACCCAATTTGTGTGTGCAGACTGTTATATTTTGCATCAAGAATTTTGCAATATTGCTGGATTTTGTAAATCCCAAACACTTTATATGTAATGATGCTGATCATTAATGGATTGTCTTAAATTTATACATGGGTATAAAAAATTGAATCGTTAAAACCAGTTCCCCCCCCCCCAACAGCAATGTACAGTTCCTGCAAATAATAACAATTTGCTTTTGTTAGGATGAAGATAAATTGATAACTGGGATCAGTCTTGGAGGGTTCATGTGGACCAGCGATCATGGCACACTTTTTTTAAACCAGGCCTATTAAAGGCGCATTACTGAATCAGCTGGTAACCAAGCATTTCTATGTGGCAAGACAAGAAGTATATAGCCTGTAGTGGGATTCGAACCTACAACACAGCCGATTGCGAAGCGTGTGCTTAACCAGCTAAACTACACTGGCAATTTACTTTGGGTTTGATATTTTCATTTGTTGGGTGTAAACTAATAAGCACATTATGCAATGGTGATATTAAACAAAAAGTTGGAGCTGCAAATCCCAAACTAAGTATTTTTAAAGTGGTGTGATATTTTGTAATTGCAAGGGCTTAAATCACACACATATTATGCAAAACCTTTACCTTATTAAACCCAATTTATGTGTGTAGGCTGTAATGTGACTTGTTATAATTCGGTCAAGAATTTGGCAATATTGCTGCATTTTGGAAACCACAAATGAAAAATCCAAACATTTTATATTTCATGATGCATGTTGGTCATTAACGGATTAAAAATAGAAAATAGCTTACAGTAGCAAAGAACTTGTCCTAAATTTATACATGGGTATAAAAAATTTAATCATAGAAACCCCCCCCCCACTTACGGGTGCCACAATATTTCCTGTCTGGCCAACTTGCATGTCATTTGGGACGTAACCGGCATCAACTGCAGCCCGGGAAGCACCAACTGCCGCACTCATTTTATCAGCTAAGTCATACAGAAGCTGGAAATTCTCGCCATTTTTCATTCCACGACCTAACATGATACAGAGAACAGAATTGTCAAACACAAAGAAAATACACCCAAGTATTGCTTTGTAATGGGTTGCAATACAACCATGGATATCAACAGTGTTTAATGTTTCAATTACTTTGATTTTTACACATGGTTTGTAAATAGATGTTTCATCTCTAGGAATATGTAAAGTTGATAAAAGACCCAATTTTAAAAGATTTTGATGTGGTTTAACATCTACTATGTAGTCTATTGGGGAGAAATGAAAATGTTTTCAATTGTCAAGGGTGGAAATTCTCGATAAAGGCTAGGTTTAAACAATCACTCCAGTTAACAGGTATGTCACATCCAAAATAAAATACTAAAGTGATACTTCATTAGTGATGAAAGCCCCCCCCCCCTTCTTTAAGTGTCAGTTACTTACTGGTGCCACAATTTTTCCGGTCTGGCCAACTTGCATATCATTTGGGACGTAACCGGCATCAACTGCAGCTCGGGAAGCACCAACTGCCGCACTCATTTTGTCAGCTAAGTCATACAGAAGCTGAAAATTCTCACCATTTTTCATTCCACGACCTAACATGACAGAAAACAGAATTGTCAGCCAAACACAAAGAAAATACACCCAAGTATTGCTTTGTAAAGGGTTGCAATACAACCATGGATATCAACAGTGTTTAATGTTTCAACCAGTGGTTCCCAACCAGGGAGAAATTTTAAACTTGAGGGAAATAATTTACTTTGATTTTTACACATGGTTTGTAAATAGATGCTTCATCTCTAGGAATATGTAAAGTTGATAAAAGACCCAATTTTATATAATCTTTGTATGATTTAGCATCTACTATGTAGTCTGTTGGGAATGTTTTGAACTGTTACGGGAGGAATTCCTCGATGAAGGTTGGGAACCACTGGTTTAAACAGTCACACCAGTTAACAGGTATGTCACATTTAAAATAAAAGACTAAAATGTTACTGTATTGGTGATGACAGTATGGATAAGAACCTCTGGCACATTAGTGATGATGTAACATATTGTTTACTGCACACAAGATAGTTATGTAACACCGTACCTCCAGATATAACGACCCTGGCAGCCGTGAGTTCAGGTCGGTCACTTTTACTCAATTCTTGTGAAAGCCAAGCTGACAACGAGTTGGCTTCAGTTTCTGGGGCTGCAACAGAACATTTAACAACTTTAAAATGTAGTAATGTTGTGTGTAAGTTAACTGTCGAAGGAAACATTCTTTTTCAAATTTTATCAACTTGGTGTAAAAACAAAGAACACCTAAAAATGTGTAACTAACAAAAACATTACACAAGCTATTGCTGCCAGGCATAATATCAGTTTATAGAGCTCTTCTGGCAATTGTATTTTTATACCAACGTTTTAACAATCATGCACTGTATTACGCGCATTCAGTGTTATTTACCCTGATGAATGCGACCTGTATAGGATGTTGAAATATCAAAAAAAAACTACAGTTGTCAGAATAGCTTTATAAACTAAGCAAAAACTATTACTGTGCTTGTGCAGTTGTGTTTGCAAAACAGATGGTAACGATAAAAAACAATTCCACACAACACAAATACCTTTTTCAACAACACCGCTGCCTCCACTTGTTTGTGCGGCTTCAAATGAGGTTCCACGGACTGTAACAACTTTCACATTTGCACTTGATTTTACTGTTTGGATTGCATTTCCTGAAGATATATCGAGTAAGATAAATCGAAATTTATTTTCCTGAATATGAATCTAAAAATCAAATAGCTTCAACCATTATTATGTAAATAGTGAAAAGATATAGCATTTAATAATCATTTTACAGCTAAGATACATATTACCGTTGTCTGTGGAAAATATTACAAAGTTTCATTAACAAGAATTGTGACCTACCTAAAAAATTGCATTGTTATGAAGTGCAGTTTAAATTCTGAAATACAAAACTTTATCCAAACATTACCTGCATAGATTGTTCTGACAAAAGTGTCGGCTGACTTAACTCCAATAATATCGCTAATTGGTTCACCCCCCCCCCATCAGTTTATAGAGCTCTTCTGGCAATTGTATTTTTATACCAACGTTTCAACGATCATGCACTGCATTACGTGCATTCAGTGTTATTTACCCTGATGAATGTGACCTGTATAGGATGTTGAAATATCAAAAAAACTACAGTTGCAAGAATAGCTTTATAAACTAAACAAACTATTACTGTGCTTGTGCAGTTGCGTTTGCAGAACAGATGGTAACGATAAAAAACAATTCCACGAAACACAAATACCTTTTTCAACAACACCGCTGCCTCCACTTGTTTGTGCGGCTTCAAACGAGGTTCCACGGACTGTAACAACTTTTACATTTGCACTTGATTTGACTGTCTGGATGGCATTTCCTGAAAAGTGAAACATATTGAAATTTATTTTAGTTTTCTCACATCTAGAAATCAAATAGGTTTAATCATTATTATGTAAACAGTTACATCACAGTTAAGATATTTACTTTGTCTGTGACAAAATATCACAAAGTTTTATTAACAAGATTTATGACCCACCTAAAAAATTGCATTGTTCATATATATGTGAAAAACACAATTGATATGTATATAATTTTTTTTAAAAGAATGAATTCAATCTAGCAGTTTTTGCAAAGATAAAATATACTTTTCTGTTTTAGATAGATTAGCATTTGTCAACATAATAGTTGCTGATTTAATTCTTAAATACAAAACTTTATCTAAACATTACCTGCATAGATTGTTCTGACAAAGGTGTCGGCTGATTTTACTCCAATAATATCGCTAATCGGTTCTACATCAAGTTTTGCTGCCACTCGAGGGAGTAAACTTTTGCCGAAAGCACTTGCACCAGCGAGAATGTGAGTAAAGCTCGATGACGACTGCAAGTTTTGGACTAGTGGTGTGAGAGCTTCTGCCATACATCCCTTGTAATTTCCACCTTCAGCCACTAATACCTTTGAAACACCCTCGACTTTGCTAAGAGCTTCAGCAGCCTGAAAAAGTATTTCAAAACTGTTTTATCACTTTAGAAATATATAAATAAACGGGTTAATATTAAAATGTAATAGTAAAGAAAATAAAGAGGCCTAAATAAAAATGCTCTTCAGCTACAATACAATTACAACAATCATGTTTGTTAAATGTAAACTAAATGCTTATTTTGTATATTCTTATGTTTTTGCTGCTTGTGCATTTTTGATTGTGTGCTCACAAAATTTCATTATTTTTTCTCATTCTGAAGAAGAATCCCCACTGGACCTGGTAGGCAAAAGTCAGCAAAAAACTCTTGAAAAACATCTAATATTTTGATTAGCATTACACCAGTTGAGTGACAATTTTGTTAAATATGCAACCTGGTTGGACGAAACACATTTAATATTTTCTATTTAAATAGTATCAGCAAAAAATGTTACTTACCTTAGCACAATTTTCTCCTGCAATGAGACATGAAATATCGCCACCAATTTTCTGGGCTGCAGAAACTGCGTTAAGGGTAATTGGGGTCAACGAATCATCTGATTGTTCAGCAATCACCAAAGTGCTTTGAAATCGTCGACAAACGTTAATTAACTGAAATATAAAACATAAATAACTTTGCTGTTGCACGAATAGCAATTATTGCAAAATGTTTACTTACACGAGATTGGTGAAAAGAATTTCTTGCTAACGCAGGCAACATTTTCGTTTTCAAACTTGCAAATGCAAAACTCAAACTTGCAAATTATGAGAAAATAAAATAAAATGTGTCCCCTAAACTGTAACATGGAAATCATATTTTGACACCTTTATATCGGATGAGCTGAAGACTAAAAGATTATAATTTTTTGCCATTTTGTAAGAAAGAAAAGTAGAAAGTGAGAAAAATTTTTGCGTCAAAACAACTTTTATACATTATCTAGCTTTTAAAGGTAATGTTTTTGTAAATACAAATAAGTATTGCTTCCTATTATAAAAAGACTATATAACAAATATTTCCATACCTTAAATTTACTTTATGATTTTGTTCGGTATTTTTTGATTAATTATTGTTGTACAAAGCACAAAAAAATTAACCAAAAACAAAAATATTTTTATGATTTCTGTGTTTGACTGCTAAAAACACATGTGACGTCATAATGCCAGGGCGATTGTTTTGTGATCAGCTGAGCGATTCTCTCTTGCGTCATCAGCACGTGGTTGAGGTCGTTCCGTCACAAACAAAAAACAACTCAGGCTTGTGTAAATTTGGTGTCTGGAATAATGTGGGATTCTGATTTAATGAGAAGTTTCCGAAAGAGCATAATTATCAATCAGTTATAGGTTTAAGAGGAACTCTTTGACAAAGTAGCAACTCATATTTACTGAGTTTTTATAATTGTTTTTGTGTGAGTTATTTTCAAGCCTTAGCCTTCCAGCGTTTAGATCAGGTTAAACAATGTGTAACTATGTTTTTCAAATGTGTTTTGTCTCAAAGACCAAGTTTGTACCAAAGAAAATGTTTTGTGTTTCAAAAATGTGTGATGATTTAGTTCAATAAGAAGTTGATTGTATTTTCGCAGATAAAAACTGTAAACTTGTTGATGAACTTTAAAATGATCTGCGGACATGAGAAAGACGTTGGAAAACTACAACTTACAATATTTAATGCTGCCAAAGAGGGAAAGTTAAAACAAATCAAAGTATGAATATAATTTTTTTTAATTTCAAGTTTTATTACATAATCACCAACAAAGCCATTAATTATAAACAGGTTTTGATAATGATGTGATTAACAGTCATATCAATAAAGTGCTTGGTGCGATGGTTCCTTTAAATATCTGTTGTATGATATAAACATAAACAATTTGGTGTATGTTTCAACAATGCTTGAAATAGTCCAAAAATGAAGAATAATTCTGGCTAGTTAGAACAGAATACTACCACAACAAAAGTTAGTCACACATCTCTTTAAACATTTAACAAAGGTAATTTGGGAGTGATACAGAATAAAAACTCCAAAACAATGGCATGCCACCCATATTTTATTATCATCCCCCCCCCCCCCCCCCCCCCCCCCCCCCCCCCCCCCCCCCCCCCCCCCCCCCCCCCCCCTATATATATATATATAGTGTTTTAATTTTTACTTAAATCACAATAGCATTACTTTATTTTATAATTAGAGTGTTCTGGCCAGTCTTCCAATTTCGAAAGTGAAAGCGGTAACATCGGCAAAAGTAGAAGGTTCAACTGCTTTAATCAGCGCTGCACGAGAAGGACATGTAGACATAGTGCAATATCTCATCACAAAATGTCATACAGACTTACAGCAGTGCGGTTCTGTTGTGTTCGACGGGGAAACAATAGAAGGTATGAAACTTGAAAGTTCTGTTTAGTTTCAACCAAACCATATATGTAGGTTCCTCATCTATTCTGTATATAACAGGAAGCAGCGATAGAGTGTTTTTGGCCCAACTTTTATTGTGTGTAATAATAAAGGACACAATGTATTCTTCCTTTAAAGTGTAGCCAAAATTACAGTGTATGTAACTAAACACAACAGGACCTGTGTATTATATGACTACATTATAATAGTGTATGTATAATGTGAATGGTTATAACTGTATGACAAATACCTGTATAACATATGTGCTTGTGATTCATTACATTTTTGCTTGTAATACTAAAAGACAGCCATTGTGTGTTTAATAACTTCTCAAAATAATTTGAAAATTGATATATTTTTATTTTTAAACAAACTAAATATTTTTGGGAATAGGTAAGGAAAGTTAAAACCTCTGTTGTACAACTTAAAATAAATAAATCACATTATATTTGTCCCTTAAGTACACCCTATTGCATTATTTGCATGTTACTTTATCTTGTAAAAAGTTTGGTGACAGAATTTCATGTGATTGTTTGTGCGATATTTTTAGATGCACCTCCGTTATGGTGTGCAGCAGCGGCCGGACACTTCGCTGTAGTGAAATGTCTCATACAACACAAAGCAAACCCGAATTGCACCACCCAGACTAATTCAACGCCGATGAGAGCAGCTTGCTTTGATGGACATCTTGGAATTGTAAAATACCTCCTTGACCACAAAGCAGACATAGAAATTGCTAACAGGTTAATATTATACTGAAATGTTTATTTGCACTATAGGTTGGTCTGTTGCTTTAAGGAAAAAATTTCAAAAATGAAAAAAAGTGATATTTCTTAAGTTTTACTGATTAAAATATTTCACATTCTTGTTAGTTGCAGACAGTACACACTGTTTCATGTTCTATAATTGTTGCTTTGTAGTTGGATTTTTAACACATACAAAGTTTGGCAATTGTTTACTTAAACCTATATTGGTTTATACACTTGGTACGGAACCACTTTGGTTTAAAATAGTTGAAAGTAACCAATGTTGTTGAATCCACATACAGACACCAACATACTTGTCTGATGATCGCCTGCTACAAGGGTCACAAAGAAATTGTGCAGACCTTATTAGAAGCTGGGGCTGGTGTAAACAGATGCAGTATAAAGCGAAACACAGCGTTACACGATTGTGCAGAGAACGGCTCAGTTTCAATCGCAAAGTTATTACTGAAACACAATGCAAAGTAAGGATTACCGTATTTACTCGATTGTAAGCCGCATGTTGAGATGTTAAAAAAATAATGTAAGCCGCCCTCGATTGTAAGCCGCACGCTGGAATTTTAGATACGATTGTTACTTAATACATCTTTCTGTTGCTATATGGTATGACTATTTGCCCATATCTGTTAGTTACATTGATAAATGTACCCGACAGAACATCTATCGACGTATAATCTGTACACACATACATGTTTTGAACCCCAAATAAATAAAAATGTTTGAGTGTAGAAATAATTTCGGTATAAAATTAAAATATTAGCAGCCCTCAATTGTAAGCCGCCCTCGATTATAAGCCGCACGAACGGCAGCTAAAAAAACAATATAAGCCGCGGCTTACAATCTAGTAAATACGGTAAGTAAAACTTTGAAGTGAACTTACACAATACCAATTATCTGTAACATATTTTTTGTTTCTTTGCCATGCCACTACTGAAGAAATTAATAATTTTTGATTCTAAAATATCTTAAATAATTTTATAACCTTAAATATGCACAAATTAAACAAAAAATGTAATGTTGCTGTAGTTGCAGTATGCAAGGCTATTGAAGGTTATTCTGCTACGATTGTCAACTGAAATTTTATCATTGTATATTGTTTTAGGATGCAGAAAGACAGCCATGGCATGACACCCTTAATGACAGCGGCAGTCGCCGGTCACGTTCAACTTGCAGACTTTTTCTCTGGTTTACCTGACACACCAGCAGTTGAAAAAATCAACTCCAATGAACTCTTGGGCGCCACCTACCTGGATAAAAAGCACGACTTGAGCATGGCTTTCAACTTCTGGAAAAAGGCGCTCACATTAAGGTGTGTTTTGAAAGTGGCTGGAAAGGTTAACTGTGTCTAGAGAAACTAGATCTTTTGTGGCCTTGTCTTTTGTAATGGCCTTGTAGCGATAGTCACTTAAATATCAAGCGAACTTCGCTTGTTTTATTCAACTTACCAACAATTTTTTATGTCTATTTAAGCTGTTGTTTTTATCAATATGCGTAGGAAAATTTCTCTATGTAGTGTTCTAAAAAGTTGTTTCTTGTCTTTAATAAGTGCACATATATCTCATTCAGAGCTCTTTCCAACACTCCACTTCGAACTGATGAGTTTGAAACGATAGCTGCGTATGGAAATGTGAGGGAACCTACTACAGTGGAAGAACTCGAACAATGTCGTGCTGATCCGGAGCGATCAAGGATGATTTCTCTACTTATCCGAGAAAGAGTTCTTGGCCCGAAACATCCGGACACTTCATATTATATAAGGTAAACAAATAATGTACATAATGCATCGATCTATTACATGATACCTAAGCTGCAGACAGTGCACACTTTTCTTTAAACAAACTGGAGTGCTATAATGTGGCTACACCAGCCTATACAGCTAATGTTTTGGCACCAGTTGCACTAATTTACTGGACAAAGCAGTATTCACTGTTGGCGGTAAAAACATATTAAAAAGGTTTTTTAAAAACAGTAGCTTGTCTCGCACTTAAATATAATTATAAGTTTAATTTCGGAAAACAATTGTTCTATTTATTTTTATTTTTAAAGCATTTGATGTTTGTTGCTATAATATAAAATTGCCAAATAGGTTGTTGTTTTTTTGTTTGTGTGGATGCTGTTATTCATACAGTACGTAACTGTGACAATATTTTCAGTTTGAAGTACATGAAAATCATATTTTGTTCGCTGGTAAACATGTTATTGGCAAATATTGTTGAGTGTCTAATATTGACATTCGTGGGTTTGGGTTTAAATGAAATATCTTGAAAACATTTTTTTCTTAGAAGTTTGATCATAAATTAACACAAGTGTGTCAAAGTGTTAATTTGATGAACATATATATTATAACTAACAAACTAACTTAGATGTTAAAAAACCCAGATGTTTAATTAACTCAAAGAATTTCTCAATATTTTTTAGAGTATAAATATTTCAGTTTGTAGTACAAATGTTTGCAAAAATTATATAATACCAGTGAAGAAGTTGCTGCCATAAAACATAAAATGGTTTAATTTTAAACAAAAATAACAAATAAACATTGTTTAGATATCGCGGCGCTGTGTTTGCTGATTCAGGCAACTTCGAAAAGTGCATCGGATTATGGATGTATGCGCTCGACATGCAAAGAAACAACCTTGAACCATTATACCCAATGACCTTGAGCAGTTTGCTTTCCTTTGCCGAGCTTTTCAGTTTTATGCAACAGGTATGACAACAAAATATGTTTCATAAAATTTACTTTTTTTCCTAAAGGAGATGTATTATGTAAATATATATTTTTTTGAGTTGAATGTTTTTGAACACGATGAATTAACCAAACTGTGAAAACAAGCAAAATATTTGTGTTTTAATATTTTCTGTTAAACGCCAAAAATTACACAACATTAATGCATAAAAAATGAGGTATGAGGTCAATCAAATAAATCAGTGTTTTTTTTCAAAAAAAAGCTTACATCACTTTATTGTTGTGTAAGAATCAATTTAATTTGGTTAAATACTGATAGCCAGCATTAAAAATGAGTTACTGCCACAAATAAGAGTGATTTTTCTGTGTTTTACGTGTTGTGCAACATCTTGTCATTGGGCGTCAGTTTTTTATTTAATTTTACAGGGAATTCAAAGGAATGTTTGTTTAGAGTCAAATATATGCCTAAAATTTGGGAGTTAATGTATTTTGCAGAAATGCCAATTATATACAAGCACTTGTGGGTCATAAAGGCAAATGTAATCGAATCATATTTATTTAGTTTTGTAGCTGTACAATTTTGTGCTGGAATATCAAACCTAGACAACAACTTTAATTTTTTACTTTAATTGAATTACTTTACTTGATTCTGTTGTAATTTATCTGAATTACGTCATTTAAGCATTGACATGACACCGAAAGCCTCAAAAACAGCTTATTAATTGTCACAATACTGCCCCCCCCCCTCTGTTGTAATTTATCTGAATTACGTCATTTAAGCATTGACATGACACAGAAAACCTTAAAAACAGCTTATTAATTGTCACAATACTCAGACAAAGGGCTATTATTCTGCAATCAATTGCAAAGGTTGTATGAAATGCTTCGATGCAATTTTGCCCAATTGGTTTTAATTGGCATCAGCGGTTTTCAATCTGATGCCAGTATTACGTGATTTGACACATCATGCGGTCATTTGTGGTGACTGATATGAGTAATCATGCGCATACCAACCAAGTTTTGTTGTAACTTTGTACATTGGACGCATGAATATGTTTCGTTCATAAGTCTGTATGATACAGAAATAGTTTTGTCCATCTTTAAAACCATGTTTTTTACCAATTTGTTCACATCCACTTTGTCATCCTAAATGAAAGTCAATTTGTTTCGAAACATATTTTTCTAAATATTTTTTTGTTATTTGTCCACACATGTTTGGCAACAGTTTTAAATTGTCAATTAAAACATATATAACTGTTTGTTTGAACATTTGAATTATGCTGCTTGATAAGTTATAAATGATTGTGTTGTCTTTACAACAAATTTAAAACAAGTCCACTGTAGGTGGGATTAAATTTGTACATTTACATTATTTCAGACATTAATTTCAGAGCAAAAATTATTTCTTAATAGGCCAAAAATTAATAAAGTATTATAAATATCCATAATGACTTGATACATACTAACTAGAAAAGGTTTTAAACATGGATGTGCTATTACATAATGATGTTGCTATACAAGTTTTTAGCATGGCCCATAATCAGTCATATATTTATATTACTGGTTTAATTAGGCCGTGATTACTGTCAACGACTGCTGCAGGTTTTATTCCATGAAAAACTCAGACTGTGTTGTATATTTTTAACGTAAATGTCAAAAAGCACTGATACCTGATACCCCATGTACCTCTTATACATATCTTTACACTGTGATTAGTTCTATAGTTAAATATAAAATCAATTACAATATTTGTATAAAGCAGTTAGGTATTTGACACCTGTATTCATTTAATGACTACATAAGTGGAGATCATCTGGTAGTTTCAGACCATCAAAAAAGTTGTGCAACTCCTGTATGAGCTTTTTTAGGCATAAATTGTAGTTTGTTGTCATTTAACATGAAAACAGTAAGCAAAGTTTTTTATTGTTAGTGATAGGATTGCAGGTGTAGAGAGCTTTTAAAAAATGCAAATTATGTACTATGATGGACTCATTTTACTATATATATATATCAAAAAATTGTTATTTTTTCGAAACAGTACACCCAGGTTCAAATTTTTGTTAGAGCTTGATTAGTGTTTTAATGTCAGTTATGAGAACGAACCTTTTGGTAAGATTTTGTGCTTTCATTAGTATTTTATCTTTATTTAATAACTATTTGTGAGAGTTTTGATTCAATTTTAAACAGCTTTTTTCTTAACTTTTCAACTTAAAGTTTTCTGTTCAAATTAAATTGTTAGGAAAGTAAATAACATTATAATGTTGCTGAAAATTTACTTTTGCATTCTCTATTTGATATCTGTGAAATTACAATCTGTCATAAAATGCTGTAAACAATGACAGAAAATGTGTGGATTTTGGTTTTGTATTGCTGGCTGTGATAGGCAAACATATCATTAAGTTTCTATTATTAGCACTAAAACACATCACATAGTGAATTTGTAACTGAATAGGATTTCCTCATAACAATTTAACATACAAATGTAGACAACTTGCTAAAATACCTTTAGATACTTTAAAATAAAATGTGGGCAATTAAGTTCAGTTTACAGCTAAGGCATTTTGCTTTTAAATCACTTTTGGGCATAAAGAATAATTTTACAGCCCAACAAAATCCTACTAAGCCTGTTAAGAGTTTTTATAACCACAAAATTTGAGTTTTGTTGTTTTAACAAATTGATATCATTTATGCACTGCTTGTCTTACTTTCTATTGGCCATTTAATAAGTTGAAAACACATTTTTGGCTTTGTTTTTATCATAGTCAAGGTTAATTTCCCAAACCTTTTTGCCACAACTAAATTCTTTAATTCATTTCAGGCACGTACACATGACAACACGTCAGTTCCGAAAGCGAAACACAAACAGATTCTGGAAGTTTTGAAGCGAGCAGTGAGTGAAATTCTCCTCGGGCATCGTGCCATGTTGGAAGCAGCCAACACTGAGAAAGGTAACTGACAGCATTGTGTGGGTGTTGCGGTGTCATGTAACAAAGTTTAAAGGGCTGTGTCCTGTTATGAGTAATTAGTTTCCATTCAGTTGTTCAATAAGGAATGCTTTGTGGTGTTAGTTTCGAATTACATAAGGAATTACTTTCAGTTTTTATAAACAGTGTGGAACCTAATCGTTCTGAAAATATTAACAGTTGTGTTGGATTATGTACAAGTTGTTTTTTTGGGATGTAGTAATTAATTTATAATCAATGGTCGGATTTAAATTTTTCGTCAGCCGTTTCTTGACACAAAAGTCATATTTTGCAGCGGTTCTATCACAAAAGTCATATTTTTCAGGGATTCAAATTTTTTGTCAGCCGGTTCTATCACAAAAGTCATTTTTTCAGTCGGCTCTGTTACAAAGCGGTTCTATCACAAAAGTCATATTTTTCAGCCGGTTCTGCTACAAAAAGTCAATTTTGAGACAGTAACCAGTAATGCTAACCGGTTCGCTGATCTCATAAAATTTCAGACGGTTCTATAGAACCGGTACAGTACCCGGTAATGCAAACCGGTTCGCTGATCTCATAAAATTTCGTGAGACGGTTCTGTATAGAACCTGTGCGAACTGGCTGAATCCCACCACTGATTATAATGTTTGTGGTAGTCCCAAATATTTAGCTTTAGTTTCTAATGTGCATGGACGTGCAAACATTGTGTTTACTTTTGTTCCTGTTAAAGTTAGTTTGAAGGCTACATATCATTTTCAATATTGAAAACTACCATTGTATTAGATTTGTTACATGTTTCTACTGTCCAAACGTTTTGTAAAACATTCTAAAAATTTCAGACAATGACACAACATCACCTAAGAAATCACCCCGTCGCTCACCGACAAATTCAGAAACCCGTTTGCTCTCCGCTGCCACCAGCACATCATCTGCGCCACCTAATGGAAGTGTACCCAGTCGCCAACAGTCACATCGACCGAATCCCGCCGTCTGCTGCTCGATGTGCGAGGCAAGCAACCAGAGAATTTACCGAGCTATGGTTATTACTTTACACTTGACCGCACTGTCTGAGATTGTCCTCAATAAACAAAGCGATTTAAGTGAAGAACAAGTAAAGCGTGAAAAACAGGAGCGCGGTGCTTTGTTGTATCAGCTGCGAGAAGTTAAAGACCATTGTGACAGAACACTGCTCCATCTTGCTTCTTGTTCTCGGGCTTGTTCGCTTGGCCGATATCCCGTCACGCGCTTCCCTAACCACGACATAGTTGATGTTTTACTCCGTTGCGGTTTCGACCCGAACTCACAGGACAAAGACGGGAAAACTCCAACACATTTAGCAGCTGAAACTGCCCTGAGTTTGAAAATCTCACCATCAGCGATCACCGTAATTGCTCACCTTATTAAAGGAGGAGCCCACATGGATTATGCAGACAAGAAAGGACAGAACGTCCCGGGTATTTTAGGCCCAGAACTTGTTCGAAAGATTAACCCTGTCGGTCATCAAAACCTTCAATGTCTTTGTGCTCAAGTGATTAAAAAACACAACCTCGATTATCAACAGAAAGTTCCACCTTTGCTTGCTGAATGCATTAGCAAGCATTAGGAGTAAGACATTGCAGCTTTTTGTGTTACTTGCACCAGGAGTTGAACATTTTTTTGCATGTTATTTTTACAAAGTCTACAACTAGTCCCTTTCTATCCCATGCTTCTGTTATAAATTGCTTTCAAACTCTTTTGCCAATCCGCTTTGCATGCCCCCCCCCCGCATTAGCAAGCATTAGGAGTAAGACATTGCAGCTTTTTGTGTTACTTCCACCAGGAGTTGAACATTTTTTTGCATGTTATTTTTGCAAAGTCTACAACTAATCCCGCCCCCCCCCCCCCCCCCCCCCCCCCCCCCCCCCCCCCCCCCCCCCCCCCCCCCCCCCCCCCCCCCCCCCCCCCCCCCCCCCCCCCCAAAAGCGACATGCTTTATTGTTCAAACGTTTCGGCAAATGCTTATGCCCTCATCAGTGATATGAAGGCCACATTAGTTACACCTGTTATATACACTTAAACTTTGAATGGTAATGCAATAACAAAACAGAAAATACAGTCTGGTAGGTACAAGCCCAGTTTAGGACCATAAACTAACAGCAACACTAACTCGCTTTATGTTAATTTTTGGCTTCTGTAATGTTTACAACAATTCAAACATCATGAAATATTGGGCTTCATGCAACAATCATGCATCTGTATTGGTTTCTACACAATTTGATTTGCTCGTATTTCAATGCTTCCAAATTTTTAACGCAAGAATGTTCATAGCAAAGGTGGAATTCATTTAATTTTCACCTTTTATTAGCTACTGACACTGCTTGTATGGTGCTTCATTTTCAACGATTGCTTTTGCAGCTGAAGTATTGGCTACGAATGTTTTTTATAGCAAATGATTAAAAAGTCACACCTGTTTTTTAGGTGTTGGCAGATTAAAGCGTTGTACTAAATTTTTGTTGCAACACGCTTTGTTACTTTCGATCAGTTTTTGCTTACAGCTAACATATGGACGAACATTTTCAAACTGTTGTCCCAAAACACAATAAATTTAAATATACAAATAATAATAAAGTGAGTATAACAATAAGTTTTAAACATCCTAGAGACTAAGGGCACTTTCCTTGCACAATTATCTATCGCTTCACATTTTGCCTGTGCCAGTGTTGAAAAGTTCCACTATTTGATTTTCTCATGTACTACTATCTGTTATGTAACACTTGATATGTTTGTTGGCAAACAATGCTTCTGTGTAACTCCATTTTTTTCGCTGGTCCGAACATTTATTGCCAAGTTTTTGGGGTTAAAACTTTATTTTTCTTTAATGTACTTGTCTTTTTTGTGCACGAAATTTTTACAGTGCTCGGTAATTTGTATTCGCAAATCGTTTAGGTAAATTCTGTCGATAACTGGTTAAAAAGTTTTGGCAAATTCTTTGATGATGCATTGGGTGTCGTTATCAAATAGTTGAAAACCATATGTAATAGTAAAACTGGCATTGGTTTGAACAAAATATAATCACCTAAACTATATGGGAGATTTTAATTTTGTGAACAACTGTTCTATAATACGACTTACCTGTTGAAAGTAACAAGTTTTTGGCCACAAATTTTGGTACTGCCAATTCCAACATAAAAATCATGCTGGATTTTTATCATTTTAACTTGTAATATTAAACAAACAATTGTATTTTGGAAGGTTTAAAATGTCTACATTATGTACATTTCTTATTTCTCTGTGCGATACTGGTAATGTTACCGCGACGACAACGATCAAGCTTTTTCACTTGGACTTCTGTGTTCGTTTTTGTATTTATGATTTGTTTTGTCACATGGTGTTCTCAAATATGAACAAAGAAACTAGTGTGTTGTGGTTTTGCTGAGAAATGATTGGTTTGTAAAGGTCTTTAACTCCGCTACCTAAGATTTTGACACGTTTATTTTGCATTCACACATTTTTTTATGCAAATTTAACAAACCCCCCCCCCCATGATTTGTTTTGTCACATGGTGTTCTCAAATATGAACAAAGAAACTAATGTTTTGTGTTTTTGCCAGGAAATGAATGGTTTGTAGAGGGTCTATTACTCTGGTACCTACGATTTTGACACGTTTATTTTTGCGTCCACACACTTTTATGCAAATTTAACAAAGAAAAACACATTGCATTGCTATGTTACAGATAGGAAAATGATAAATGAAAAACAAAAACATAATTATTACTGGTCAACATAAGTGCTAACATTTACAGCATTTTTTAATCAATTTTATTTTAAAGTTTTTGAAAAAAGTCAACCAAGTATGTTGGATTAAAAATTGAAATTATACAATTTTTGAGTTAGATTTTAGTTAAGCATCACATACACCTATATATAGATGCAGAGAGGTTTTTCTTGTTTGAATGTTGTTTGGCACGAAAAATCAGTTTGCTATTTACAGTAATTAAGATTGTTCATGATTTTACAAACTTGCTAATTCACACAAACTCTATCCAGTGGTTTTCAAACTTTTTTGGTCGCATACCATTGAAGGATTTTGTAATGCCACCTTACCCCCCCCCCTTACAGTAATTAAGATTGTTCATGATTTTACAAACTTGCTAATTCACATAAACTCTATCCAGTGGTTTTCAAACTTTTTTGGTCGCATACCATTGAATGCCACCTTGTTTAACTACTTTCCAATTGACAAAGTGAAACATCCCACAAGATGAAAATTTTAAATAGGGAAATAAACAAACAAAAGAAATGCTACATGGTACACTCTTAAATTTTATCCAAAGTTGAAACCATTTTGGGAACTGTGGATAAAATGTATATTTTGAGATAATAAATAACTGCCCTCTTATGCCACTAGTGGTATGTTGACCACAGTTTGAAAATCACCGTCTTTTGAAACATAAAAAGGTCAAAAATTACACACTGCCAAAAATCATGATAATATGAAAATTTTGCAAAATATTTTACCAGATTACAGTACACTGCTAAAAAAAAACGGTTGCAAAAAATGGAACTAACGTAGGATTGCAATGAAATTATACAAAATCCTGAGTCCTTCTTTGATTTTTCATTTAAGCAGCAAGTTGATATTCACCAATCTTCTGTTTGTAGTTGCTCATGTATTGCTTGATCTAAAGATAAGCATAATTTCAAGATTTGACCGTTTTTTTTTAATGCCCACAATAAGTCCGCAAAAAACTGTCTGTCTTTTTCCAAAAATGTTTGATCACTTTTTAATATATATATTTCTTTACAAAGTCCAGTGGTCAAGGTGTAAATAAAATTGACAACATTTTGTGCTATACAAAGCAGTTGTGCCCATCCACATAGGTTGACAAAGATCGGCATAAAATTGTCTAATAGAGAATGTGATTTTGACTGGTAAATTTCCAAAACTGTGGTATATATACAAGTATGAAAAGAGCAAAACAAGAATTGCAAAAGAATTTCCCAGCATACATTTACTAGAATTTATTTGCCATTTAGCAACATAATTGCTTCTTTACTCATATTACCTTGGCAAGCATTGCTTCGTTCATTTTTCCATACGTAACAGCAATAAAGATTGAAAGTGCAAGCTGGTACATGGCACATGCTGAAACTATCATGTGGACTTGGAAGGTGGTTTGCTGGAGCAAAAAAAACAAACATTTTAAGCAGCAATAAATGCGAATCAATGTTTGAAGTTAGGCTCTAAAAACCTTGGAAAATAAGTTTCGGTAAGATAATTTGGTAAAAAGCAATAATGTTGTCAGGAACATACTACTAACAAACATTTTAGCATTTACTTCATTGTAATAATGTGTTTTCATGGGCAGGTCATTTTTGATATTTCAACATTTATCACGTGTAGGAGCTTTCCTACCATTTCTGGGTATTCCCCCTGATACATAAGACATTGCACAGCTGCCCCGACCTCAACACCGAGTTCGCATGTCGCAAAAACGCTTGCGATGATTCCAAATGCAAATGTAGCTGTGATCTGCAAATCACGATAGCTTGTGTAAGTTAGGTTAGATCACTAAAATGACTTTCTTAACCCAAAGCCACAGTGGTTAGGGTAAAAATAGTTCAGGACCCAAACACTAAACCAGATGAAATGCATGATGCGTCACACTGCACTAAAACTGAGGTTCTTGAACTTTTAGGGACAGAGCTATTTTGCAAACACTTCGATCACAAATGGTTGATGCATTAATTTAAACACATCGCAATTTCCAATGCGATGAAATTGCAAGAAAATAAAAAAACTACACCTAACTGCAGTACAAGTTCCAACTGGACACTTAATTTATGATGCATTTACTTAAGTTTGATTCCCGAACAGTTTAAAACCAACTCCTGTACTAAATAACTGTACAAGATTCATTTTTGTGCAAACTTTGTTTAACTTGAAACCAAAGACTTTTTACAGACCTGTGCGTTGTTCTTGGTTGGAACAGACTTGTAACAAAGCGCTCCTGCAACTAAACTCTGAAAAAAAGAAGTGTAATTTCAGTAGAGACAAATACTGATGGAAACAAATCTAAGTGGAAAATAACTCGCAAACATTGATATTGGACAACACTAAGCCTTACTTTCAACAAACTAAAAAGAGGAATTGGTCATCAGTACACATGCTTTAACCCCAGGCTTTTCGGTAAATGATGATGTCATAAACACTTGCTTTGTATTTGCATAGAGTTTGTATTTTTTAGTTTGCTATATTTAATAATGGAGGTAAGTTTTATCTTTAGAAAGCCATTAAGAGTTACAACACAAAAATGAGAATTTTCGTTCTAAAGGCTGAGTTGGGATTTAAACCAAAAACCTTTCACTTGCATTAAAACTCGTACACAAGATAACCACTCTTTCCAAAACCATTTTACAAGAGCCTTAGCATAAAATTGAAACAAATTTCCTTATATTTTAAGTTACAAACTTACCATTACACTGCACCATATACCTGCCCCGACCCTTGCAAGGTAAGTGTAATCATATGGTTCACCATATGCGATGTAAACGGCTGGGATCGACAAGGCCATAGCAAGGACACTGATCTTAACCAATGTTGCCTGCAAGAATCACAAAATGTTAAACTTAGGGGATAATTAAGCCAACATGTTGAGGAAAATATTCATGTGTATTAATGGTAACAAGTAATGTTTCATACAGGAAATCAAATTATGTGATTTGAATCACGAAATTTTGACCTTGACTATTGCTTTCCATACATTTTGAGATTTTATGTGTTTCCCACCTACATACTGGTTCACAGTGACTATTTCCTATCATAATCCCTTTTCTGGCATTTATACAAAACATCACCTAACCAAAGTATGGGGCAAAATAATGCAAAAAGTTGTTATAGAATAGAAAAACCCTTTATTTTAACTATACTTTAAAACTGTTCATATCAAGGGTATGCCTTGTTTTTAAACCTGCTTTTTGGGAGAGAAAAACTCAAAAAGCAGTAATACAAAGCAAAAGCTAGTTGTTCAGTTTAACATATTTTTAGTTTTTTTTTACCCCAGTGTCAGCAGAAATAGCCGTCATATCATTGAAATATTCTGGGTTATCAGCTGAGTTTGCATTGGAGCAGAGTCGACCAAACTTCTTTGCGTTGTAAACACAGATGAGTAGGAGAATGAAAGAAGTAACCAATCCCACAGAAATAAATGCATAAGTCACCTAATACAGAAGTGTTGTCTATAAAGCACTTGCCTGTGACAGTAGGTGTTTCCAGGGCAAATGTAATAAAAACAAAATTTTTCAACTTTATTAAAATCTGTCAAATTTACACAGAAAAATATTTTTTTAAATGTGTCAACTTGTGCTGAAAAACATTTAACACTGGTTACAAAACCATACTTGACAAAAACTATGGGTCTACAATAGGATTAAGTACACTTTGTTGAGTAATCAGTAAGATCATATCTATATGACAGTTAAATTTTTAGGGAAATTCTTCATGCTAATGGTTTCCACTTTCCATATACACATGTTTTTTTCAACTTACGAAGGTGGTTTGAAAATCTTTGCCAGCAATGAGCAGATGAGTGAGCGAATAAACCTGGATGGCAACGACAAAAAATTGAAAGAAACTTGCTGTCCAGTTTGTCACATTGCTCCAGAAAAGCTGTTGAATAAGAATATAACTGGGTTGAAACATTTTTTACACATATATAAGCTCTATGATGAGCAGTGCAAAATTAGGTGTACACAATATGGAGTGCTAGTGTGTAATAACTTGGAGGAAACATTTTTGCAGCATGTAAAGCAGGGGTGAGAAACCTTTGTCACTGTGGGGCCAAATACAAGTGCGATGATTAGATCACCCCCCCCCCTAGTAATCAGTAAGATCATATCTATATGACAGTTTAATTTTTAGAGAAATTCTTCATGTTAATGGTTTCCACTTTCCACATACACACGTTTTTTTATCTGATTCAAAAAAAATCCATACATAACCCAACTTTACTCCCCAATACAGCCTTAAAAACTTGATAATAAAGTGGTGAATTGCAAGATTTTGTGACTTACAAAGGTGGTTTGAAGATCTTTGCCAACAATGAGCAGATGTGTGAGGGAATAAACTTGGATAGCAACGACAAAAAATTGGAAGAAACTTGCCGTCCAGTTTGTCACATTGCTCCAGAAAAGCTGTTGAATTATAATAGAAGAATATAAGTGGGTTGAAACCATTTTTTACACATAATCTCCATGTATAAGCTATTGCTGCCAGGCATAATATCAAGTTAATAAAGCTCTTCTGGCAAATGTAGCTCCATGACGAGCAAGGCAAAATTAGGTGTACACAATATGGAGTGCCAGTGTGTAATAATGCAACTTGAAGGAAACATTTTTGCGACACGTTAAGTTTCACCATCCACACTTTATTGCTGACTTTGTTATTGCCACACCTCAAAATAGCTTTAAAGTAAATATCACATGATTTCACTACGTGTGGGTTAACGTTTGCTCAGACATTACGAACTGCAGCCAGACAATGCAAGGTGTTTGCTGGTTCTTGTGTAAGTATTCACAATCATGACGTTATTTACTTACTTTCGTATAGGTTGGTTTGTTAATCGTTGAAAGGACTTTCCATGCAGCTGCAAAAGCCTGTGAAAAGCAAACACTGATTGCAACTGTGATTCTATACCAAAGGTTGTGTTTTATTACTTTCAGATTAGCATGCAAACAACAACTTTATATTTGTAAAATGCTAAAACTAGCTATATCCAATAAATAGATCCTGGTAAATTGATTGTGGGAATCATTCCCTGTTCTATTGCCATTGTTGCAACGATTTTTACCTTTTAATATATGTATAATACAAGTTGGGAAATGTTTATTCCAGGTTAAAATCAGTTTGCAATATCATAATGATAGTTCCGATTAGCTTTTTCTAATTTTAATCCCTCTTATTGGTCTCTACAGACACTGAAGATGCCTTTTAGCGAAATTACTTTGTTCTTTATAACATTGCCAACCGATTTTAACCAGGAAATAAACTAATTCCAACTTGTGCTATCCAAAATATATGAAGGAAATTGGATCTTAAAAATGCAAAGAACATGTTACCCATTTAAGCCTCCATGCCAACCATTATACACATACTTATAACAATCAAACTAATTGAAGTCCTAGTTACATGTTTTAACAAGAAACCTTTTTTACAGGTAAACATGTTCAAAGATTTAGGGGAAGATACAGTTTTTTTTTATGTTATTTATACTTTATATATATTTATGAGTTTTGCACAGAGGGCTGGTTTCACCAATTACAAACAAAAAAGTAGAGAGCACAAGCGTTTTGTGGGAGAAGCTCACCAGAAAGTGAGTTTGGTGCACTGTGAGTATAGCATGACTAGGGGAACAGAGGAACAGATTCTTTGATGCAGTGTAACTATGTAGCTAAATTATGATGATTTCTTTCAACCAGCAAAACAAACTAGACTCAGAAATAACTTACAAAGACACTGCACCATATGCCAGGTGCAACTGTGTCCATCAGATGAGGAACGTCATTCCCATAAACTTTTGTCAAAACTCCAAAGACAAAACACAACAGAGACAGCAGTAACTGGAAGATCTAAAAAGAATTACATAGTAAACGTCACCTGCTTCAAAACAACCCACAAAAAAATTGGATTAAATTCTTAAATAATAAATTATGCACATATGTTTAAACTTTTATACACAAATAAGCTAAAACGAGTTTAAAAATTTAATCACATGCTTTTTTGCACAATATGGCGTTTCTGTTTATTACTTTTGTTAAGCTTACTGCAGACAAAGTACATATAAATTCATGTAATATGTTTTAAATGTTATTTTAAAGTGTATGAAGTGCACTGATATAGTTTTTAAAAGAAAACGTATTATTGAACTACTAATATTTACAGCAATAGTTCTTGCATGGGCACCGAACTGATACTTCATCTTTATTTCGATTTTCAAACAACGACAAAAAATTCAAAACCCTGAAAAATAATCTTTAAAACAAAAAATATTTTCCAGTCAAGGGACAATGCTAATTTCGTTCAAAACCCTTAAAAACTAGGTCCCTCGTGTAATACTTTGCTCCCGGAAACGCAACGCACGCACAAGAATTCAACAAAACTGAACTGAATTGATATTTTGGACTTTGTTTTGAAAATTGAAAAACAAAGAGGAGGGGATTTCCCCCAAACCGTGACAAATAATTACTGTCAAAATGCTTCCTTGTATCTGCTGTATCAAGCAATGGGTTGGGCAATTGTGTTTCATATAGACTTTGGTGAGTACAGGGCATTTGAGCACACCACTCTGTCAACTTTTAAACTGTCAGGTTAAGGATTTAAAAAAAGATTCACGCATGTATAATAACGAAGAAACTGTTTGAACTAAATTGTAGGAAACAGAGGCATTAATTGTTATATGGAATGAAGATTATATTGTTGCTGAGGTTTTAAAATCTTGAAATAGATGGAAAGCATTTATATGAAACAGCAAAAATGTGTGTTTACAAAATGAGGCACTAATATACTTTATGCTTGTTGGTCTCCAGTTATCGGATGATACAAAACTTGGTATCCATTCCTCTGCAAAATGAACAGACTCAATTTAAAAAGATTTTTACCCACTATGAGCAAATCTATAAAAGCATGAAGTTTGGAACAATATATTTTTACGAGATACGAAATAACGTTTGTTTATTTGGAACTTTTGTGTTCTATATTTTATGCAAAACAAAACAATGGGAATATATTTTACCATCAAAATGGACTTACAAAGCAAAAATAAATAGTTTGCAACCTGTTGTTAGCACACGATACTACACTTGGCAAGCAAATCAAATTATTTAGTTTTCTGGTTGTGTTATTTAACAGGGCTAGTAGCTTTCTATCAACTGCTTTGCATTTCAAATAAAACGTTAATCTCAATTTGTTACCACATTTGATTGACTGTTTTAACGAAATTATAAAATGGGTTGCAAGAAATGCATTTAGAATCTGCAGAAATAGCTACTGGTTTACAAGATTTTTCTCACTGCACAATAAAATAGAGGGGCCACTGAGACTATCGAAATTCTAAACTTTAAAAATAGCCCACACATAAAACTAGTTTGCCAACAAAACTTACCTGGGGCCAGCAACAAACAGACCACATATCGCCACATGTCAGCGGTTCAGAGTTTGAGCAACTTATTTTTCCAAACCTTATTGCAACGTACAGACTCAACACAAACTGTGGAAGTGAAATACCGAACAATCCAAGGTGAAAGAACATTACTCCTGCCTAAAAACAGCATGTTTTAAAAGTTTTAAGTCTCATAAAGTGAACAAAGTAACATTGAGCATATGTTTGTGACATACAACATTTTGATAAATCCCGGAATTGTAAATTCCTCCACAAAACGACATCGCCATGGTGACCAGAAGCAACACAGAGGCAACCACAGACCATGTGAAGGTCCATATCACCTAAACAATTTTCAACAAAAAACATCAGTTAGTGCTAAAAATATGCTGCCGTCTAAAATGCGAGCCTGCTTTGCCATTTTGTATACACTAAGGCCGCTTAGCCCCCGCATAACCTGCTTATAACCCTTGTTTAGTCTGCAAGTCTGCGTTTAGCCTGGTTTAGTCTGCAAAGCACTTGGTTAGCCACTGTTAAGGACCTATTTTGTACACTAAGCCCTTGTAATTGCATGGGCCAAGTGGGCTTGCAGTTTTAAAACTTACCACCAAAATAGAAAAAATCCTTATCAAAAAATTGGTTAAAACACAGTTTTAACAGTTTGCACATAGTGAAATGCACATTGGGTGTTGATCAGCCCATACACACAGTCTTAAAAATGTACACTAAAATTACATGCATTGATATACAAACATACCAGACATGGAGTTGCTTTTCTCGAAGATAAAATCAGAAGAACACCGAGAGGAATTACCTAAAAAAAGTAGATTAAATATGAAACAATTGTTTTTGTAAAAAGTCGACAACACTAAATATGATTACAAAACACAATGTTATATTCTTTAGCAAAAGTGCAAAACATTACAAAACAATCATTCCCCCCCCCCTTTGTAAAAAGTCGACAACACTAAATATGATTACAAAACACAATGTTAAAATTTTTAGCAAAAGTGCAAAACATTACAAAACAATCATTTATGCATATTTTGATCTTAAAGCTAAACATAATCAGTGGTGGGATTCAGCCGGTTCGCATTCTGAAGAACTGTCTCACGAAATTTTATGAGATCAGCGAACCGGTTAGCAACTTAGCACAACTGGTTACAGTCAATGGACTTTTTGTCACATAACCAGCTGAAAAAAAAAAAGACCTTTGTAATAGAAAGGACTGACAAAAAATTGAATCCCACCTCTGAACATAACCCAAACAACTTTTAATATTTGAGTTAATATTCAGCGTTCAGTTTAGTTGCATATTCATACCAATAAACTGCACCACACTCCTGAGCTAACGTCCAAATATGGGACCCACCAATAACGAAACACTACCAAAGCAATAATCGTAGAAAGGATTGAAATAGCTGACAGCACAATCAATGTTATCTGTAAATACAAGCATAATATTAAAATATTATTTGTGGTTTGTACAGGTAAAATAACATACTACTGCACAGAATTATAAAAGTATTTTGTACGTTTCGTGCCGCATGCGTGCGCCCCCCCCCCGTTCAGTTTAGTTGCATATTCATACCAATAAACTGCACCACACTCCTGCGCCAACATCTAAATATGGGACCCACCAATAACGAAATACTACCAAAGCAATAATTGTAGAAAGGATTGAGATAGCTGACAGCACAATCAATGTTATCTGTAAATACAAGCATAATATTAAAAAAATATTTGTGGTTTGTGCGGGTAAAACAACATACTACTGCACAGATTTATAACCGAATGCGTGCGTTGTCAAAAAAGTTTTGTTTTAAAATTACATACCCCAATACTTTTGAATGTGTACTGTATATCCTGACGTTTCTTTAAATCATTCTCTCGATTAGTGACGCTAGTGACATTTTCGTCTTCCATTTTCTTTGTTTTTTGTCTTTCGTATCACGTTTAAACTTGAGTACAAACAGAATTGTGAATTCCAAAAAATTATTGCAAAACAATTCCCCTGATATTTGATAATAATAATTTATTTTCCTCTCATTGGATCAATAGAGACTACGAGTTTGATGTTAAATTATTATTTTATCTTTGTCAGGGAACTCCAGAAATTTATTATTTAATACGTTGCTCCAATATTGAACTGAGATGAACCCCCCCCCCCCCCCCCCCCCCCCCATGTTTCCCCAAAGCCACGGAAAAGTGGATACGTTGTGATGACAAGCACCTGGCCACCGGACGACTTGTATGTTTGATTGACTTTATCTCGTTCGGTGAAAGAATTTGTAACAACACAATTGCATCAAAACAAACTCCAAGTCGTAAATTGTTGTACATTGATAAAATGTTATGAGCGGGAACAAGCAGTGCGGTAAATGCTGAACGCAGTGCAGCTACTACAAGGCGTTTATATGGCACGAAAAGAAAATACAGTGACTATAGGCAACGTTGCCATATTTCAGTTTGTTGGGTCATTTCCATGTATTTTCCGAGTTATGGGTTCCATGGTCAAACAAGGTTGAGGGCAACAGTAGCGTTTCTTGCTTAGAAAAACAAACGACCTTTGTGGATTGTAATCCATATCTCTGCGTACGCTTTGTCGTCGCGCCGAACATTGGGGCTTTGTAACGTTTCGCCCAACCGTCGTAACAGAAACAAAACGACGTTTGGCGTGGTAAGGTATAACCTATGAGTTCCAATCCTTTGTTTTAACGGTGGGAATCATGTGAGGCTATCGATCGCTTTATTCACTTCGGTGTTGATGTGCGTCTCCTTTTCAGAAAGCGACGCGATATCGTCTTTCATTCTTTTCAGATGTCGACGCCGCACTCGTAGGTTAAATAGAAGGGCATCAGTATGTGTGGGTTAATTTTAGCAGATTTAGAATCGAGTGTGTAGTGTCAGACCTGTTCGAGTCAGGATTATCCCCCCCCCCCGTCCATTTTCTTTAATTTTTGTTTTTCGGATCACGTTTAAACATGAGTAAAAACAGAATTTTAGATTTCGGGATTTTCCAAAAAAACAAATGTTGCAAAACAACTCCCCTGAACATAATAATTTATTTTCCTCTCATTGGATCACGAGAGACTAGTTCTGTCAAATTATAATCCAACTTTAAAGTTAATTATCATTGTATCTCTGTCAGCGCACTCAGGAGATTTATTGCTTAAATTACGTTCCACCAATATTGAACTGAGATGAATAAGGTTTCCCAGAAGCAAAACTTGCGATGTTATTGTACTGCCATCATATTTCAACAAGGTTTGGCACAGGAAAATGCGAAAAGTCGATTGGATAATGTTGATTGAAACATTTTAAATTACTTTTGTTGGTCTGTGTGTTCTAATTCAGCAATATAAAAATCCTACCAGCACCGTGATAAACCAAATGCAATAAATTAGCCGTATTCCTTTTTCAAACACCCACCCTTTACAGCCAAACAAATTATTTAGATTTGTGAGCACTTAAGCGAAACGTCGCATCGTTCGGAGCATACCACATGCATATAATTTCGGAAAGTAAATTCAGTCCGTTTGAGCACGTCAGATTACGGACCGTTTATCGCATGCGATTACGCACGTTAACACAATACGCAGTGTGTGATGTGTACAGCCACCTTTAGGTTCACTTTGTTTTGTTCGTTAAAAAATTGCAGTAAAGCGACGGCATCAAACAAACTTAAAGTCGTGTACAGTTGTGCAGTGGTAAGATGTAAAAAGCGTAAATAGTAGGCAATAGGATGGATGCTAAACTGCAACTTTACCGTTGTTGTGTCATTTTTACGTCTTTGTAAAACGTTGTCGATTCAGTTAAACTTGCCACTGTTACTGGTTTGTGGCGACAGTAGGGCTTCTTGCTTACAAAAACAAACGACCTTTGTGAATTGTAATCCATATTCCTGCGTACGCGTTGGTCGTCGCGCCGAACATTAGGGTTTAGTAACGTGGCACCCAACCGTCGCAACAGGAACAAAACGACATTTGGCGTGGTAAGCTATAACCTATCAGTCCCGATCTTTTGTTTCAACGGTGGGAAATATGTGAGGCAATCGTTCGCTTTATTCACTTCGGTGTAGATGTGCGTCCTCTTTTTAGAAAGCCACGACGACGCGATATCGTCTTTCATTCTTTCAAGTTCCCGACGCCGCACTCGTAGGTTAAATATAAGGGCATCATTATGTGTGGGTTTATTTCGGCAGATCTAGAATCGAGTGCCTAGTGACAGACCTGTTCGAGTCAGGATTACAAGTTTATTTTCAAGTTATGTTTTTTCATCGATCATGATATACAACATGTTGGATAAGTGTTATACCGTATTTTTTTTATTGTAAGCCGCCTTCGACTACATGAAATTTTGGTTACCAGACGTCCAGAATTTGGACGTAAAATCTGTGTCCGAAATTAACGTTTCAAACACTCGCAATGTCCGAAATTCTATGATCAAGTAGCCTAAAATCCCTAAACGCTGGATAAGTGTTAAAACGAATTTATTCGATTGTAAGCCGCCTTCGATTATATAAGAGTCGGTGTTACCAGACGTCCGTAATGTCCAGAATTCTATAGTGTAAAGTCCTTATCTACAGTAGTTCTTACAATTCTCTTCTTGGAGTCTCAAAGGTTTGCATTTTAACTGTCATCTGTGTTGTTGTTGATGCACGATGCTACCTTGATTCATGCGAAACAACAAACAACATATCAGTATGAATTCAAATGTAATTTGGTATTTTTTTGCATCTCGAAGCCTAACAATAATCTGGTATATTGACTGTATGAAATAATGGTGTTAACCGTAATGTATATTTTAGGCTACCCCCCCCCCCCCCCCCCCCCCCCCCCCCCCCCCCTACAACCAAGCAGACTCTATTTTGACAATTTGCAAAACAAATAACAAAATTTGGCATGTAAGAAAATGACGCACAAACGGCAGGGAAAAAACTTTATAAGCGGCGGCTTACAATCGAATAAATACGATAGTTGAAGTTAGTTTCCTTTAGTATTTGTTTTGTTAATTCAGATCTTGGTGTTGGTACACTGGTAAAGTAGATTGACTTCTTTAGTAGAAGAGTTTGTTACATGCAGGTTCATTTCAGCACAGTTTTAGGCTTGGCGTTGTAAGGGAATTAGCTTGAAATTCGAATTTGTTTGTGCAGTAAACAAATATCACCTAAAAACCATATTACGCCGGGTCTATTGAAATGTCTTACCGAACCAGGGCGGTCTACAAAGCATTCCCGCTTGGCGTTGCCCTTGTAACGAAGCATACATGCATGTGCAGCATACGAGACAGGCAACGGTGCTTGTAATTCGACCTTTAGCAGGCTTACACCGACAGTGGGTAATGCCAGACCTGGGTTAACTGTAAATCGCAGTACTGGAAATTACCACCAAAATTGGTGGTCCACAAAATTCACCGTGACGTGG
>QLIY01001166.1:0-11561 GCA_003260075.1 Phallusia mammillata | reverse complement strand
GACAAGACATAGCGAGATCTCTCAGCCACTGTTTTGGTTTTATTTAATACACGATCTTGATACTTTGTGTGAAATAGCGAGACACGTTGGTTCAGTTCCAGTTTAACTGCTTCTGGTGTTGCTCCGAGCTCAGATGCATATCCATACGAGAGGGGCGCTGAGGTCTGTCGGGTACGCTGGTGTAAACATCAGCGAACTCGCCTCGGCCAGTGATAGCTACTGGATACTTAGAGCAAAACAAACATATTATGCCTCCATCAGCATGGAGGGTGAACACGTTAATTCGTAGAGCATCATCAAAACCTTTCAGTTCAATCCACGATTGAAATATCTTGTTGGATGGTGCAGCTGGAAGAGTCGTCGACGATGCAACAGGAAGAGTCGACTGCTCTTGAACATTTTCAGCAGAATTGCGGTCATTCAGTAAAACACAATCAAAACTTGTGGTGCTGTTGGCAGATGCGGTTTCGGGGGTTAGAGCAGCAGTACGTGTTTTCGGTTTACCAGAAAAGAACTGCTTTATACTTCGATTGTTAGGTTTATCAGAGGATAAGCGTTTACGCTGCGACATTTTCACCTGAAATAACTCACAAAAACTTAAAATTTTTAAGTTAAAAAATAGAAAGAGTATTTAAGAAATAGCCTATTCTAAATTTTATCGCAAAAACAATCTTTCTATCTCAAAAATGCTCAAGATAGCGACTGTCACGTCTTCCTTTTCTTTTACCAGGAAAGAGATCGCTGATCAATTAACGACTGAATAGTTCTACTTCTGAGATCGCTGATCAAAATCTTCAGAGAACTGGCAAAAAGGGCGATGTAATCTACAATAGCACTTGCAAATAACGCATTAAAACTTGATAGCAACTGTCAGCACTTCAACGTATTTCTTAATTTCTGTCCTTCCTCTCTTTTACACTCAAAATATGCCGCCTTATATAATGCCAAAAATATTCTCCCACCTACGAGAAGCTTCGGTTAAGTTACGTCACAAACAATTGTTAAAACTAAACGTCAGGTTGAGTAAATACGTTTATGACATCATAAGCTTCATAATATTCAGTTTAAGTCAGAGAAGAGTCCAGAAGGAATAGAATTAACTCGAATCTAGGTTTCGCAAGAAAAGCAATTATTACGTTATTTCTGATTTCAAAGGTTACTTTAGGACAAACATTAATCTCTAAAGATGCGGTACAAACCTAGGCATTTAAACTACATACAATCAACGCAACATAAAATGAATTATTCGACAAGGCACAGCTTAAATGATTGTGACAGCGACCAAACAGCCTGCCCAACACGGCCGCCAAACAAGTTTGCTGCACAATCAAACAAAGTGTGCTTGTTGGCTTCTGCTTGTTATGTTTCCACACGTAAAAACTGATCATTATGCGCCATAATTTAGAAATAAACATTGACGAGTATCGAAGGTGCACTTCTTTTGTGAATAACTCTTCGATTCAGCTGTTAGCTGTACCTCCACTTATTCTTTTTTCCGGACGTAAACTATTCATCGTAGGCTATATTCGTATTATCGACAAGACATAGCGAGAAACAACCATTACTTTTCTACTGTAGTTGCAAGTCTAAATTTTTGGGAAACCGCTATAGGACCGTTTCGGTCCCCCAAAACATCTTAAAAAACACTGGTTACGCACATGGCGATTGTAAAGTCATAGCTAAACTAAACGTGGGGATGTTACAACGGTTTTCTGTAAAACCTCATGTAAAAAGAAGAGTTATTTTCATATAAAAGTCACCGTCTCGCGATAGCAGGCTCCTGGCGTGCTCGCCAACTGTTGCAATGCAGCAAAGTNGCTAAACTAAACGTGGGGATGTTACAACGGTTTTCTGTAAAACCTCATGTAAAAAGAAGAGTTATTTTCATATAAAAGTCACCGTCTCGCGATAGCAGGCTCCTGGCGTGCTCGCCAACTGTTATGGAATTAGTTTGGTAACCTCGAAATTTAAAGAAAGTTGTTTGGGTGCGAGATCTTTAATGCTAAACCTCCCCAACTATCCCGATTGTATTCTAATAACCGAGGCTACCTCTCTAATTCGTAAAACGGTCCAAGACCCTGCACTAACGGCTTTTCGCTAAAACCAATTGTTACAACGGTGACTACACTGCTGTCCAATTAATAGGTATAAAATAATAAACTGCTTTTTGAAAGTACTGCAAAACGAGACAAAAAATTGTGCACAATTCAGGAATGTGACCAATCACAACGCGCCACGGGAAATCACTAATGGTACTCAAACTTAGGCATGCGGAACAATAAAACAACTGAAATTTTCTCCCGACGCACACTTTGCAGTTAAACACAAAAGTTGTTCAAAGAATGTTAATAGTCAACTTGGTGATGAGTAAGAATGCTCTTTATTACCAATAAGAAAAATATAAACTTTGAAACCTTGTCATGCACACCAGTATTATGTTATGAAGTCAAAAACTCTAGGAAATGTTTGCACTTTCAAATTGGAAATGTTTCGCTGCACATTTGGAAATTTCTCACAGTACACCAAAGTGCCGCTGTACACAGTTTGAGAATCACTGCATTTAGTGAACACCGTTTCACGTTACAGATGTTTCCCCCAACCTTCGAACTGAAATTACAGTGGAGGGTTAAGGGTTCGTATCCCACCCCAAGCTAGATTCCAGTTGTCTTGTGATGTGGCAATGCTTTGATACGTTGTAGAACCTTTGATATGCCATGCGTAATCTGATTTATGTGAAAATGTATGGTGATTGTTGGTCTGTATAAACGCTTCAGGGCCAATCCCAGTAACGTATATGTGTTTTTGTTGTGTAGTGAAAACTTTAGTTAAGACTTACATACCTGAACAAAACAAGAATGACATCAACAAACGAGGTAAGTAAATGCTGAGGATATTTGTTGTTTTATCAGTGAATACTTGGCCAAAAGCGTCGAAATTCATCTTGATGTGTCCGATATGGTTTGCATTCAAGTGATTTATTTGAAAAAGCTATGAAAACAAACGAGCCAAATCTAATTGGCTAAGCCAGTGACACCGAAAATCACTTTTGATTAAAGTTTACTGTATTGCGATAAGTGGCGAGAAGAGTAGTACTTGGCATTTTGTTAAGCTTTTCAATTATTTAAATATATATATTACTAATACACAGCGCCATCAAACCAAAACAGCCTCACTTGTTTCGTATAAATTTAGGGGGGGGGGGGGGGGGGGGGGGGGGGGGGGGGGGGGGGGGGGGGGGGGGGGGGGGGGGGGGGGGGGGGGGGGGGGGGGGGGGGGGGTTTTAAACCGGCGGCAATGCTCTTTGAGCTATTTCGCAAACTTTGCTCGGTGAGTTATACTATTTGCATATTCAAATGTGATGGTGTGAATCTCTCGTGCGCAGTTACGAAAATTGGACTGTGGTGACATCACTTGCAACCTTGATGACTTTGTGGCTGGTTCAGGAGGTTTCGGGGATGTTATATTTGGATACCACGAAGGGTTAAAGAAGGAAGTTGCCATCAAAGTATTTGAGGTGGCAGGTGGAACGCAGAAAAAGTCACTGGCTACGGAAATGTAAGATTCGTCAATTTCAGAAATGACAATAGCTATATTTATCAAAATATTCTTTAGGATAAAGGAGGAAATAGAACACTTGCTGAAAGCAGACCATGAAAATGTCGTTCAAATTTTCGGCTACGTTCAATGGTCTTTCTCAATGGGAATTGTGATGGAATACTGCAAAGGTGGAGATTTAGAAACTTTACTGATGAATACATCCAAAGAACTGGGCTTTGCTCTTCGCCTTCGCATTTTATACGAAGTAGCATCAGCAATGGCTTTCTGTCACAATTTACCAGGCAAACGTTTAATTCATCAGGACTTGAAACCTGGAAACATTATGCTTACAGAAAAGTTTCAATGCAAGGTTGGCGATTTCGGGGCCGCCGAACTGGCAACACACAGTACTTTGGCATCTGTGAATCCTTTGGCACGAAGCAAGAAAGAAAGGCACCAGTACACCCCCTACTACACTGCGCCAGAAAAACTTAAGGATCTTGCCATAAAACCCAGAAAAGAACACGACGTTTATGCATTTGGCATGATAATCTATTGGGTTCTCGCTCGCAAAGCTCCTTATCCCACTCTGGCCGAAGGAGAGCGAAGGGAATTATTGGAGGAAATCAAGAGAGGAAAAAGACCGGACTGTCAGGGAATACAGGATTGGATGCAAACTTTGGTCGGTGAAGACAGAGAAATCGCAGAGCAACTCCAACTACTGATGAAGCGATGCTGGGATCAAGATGCAACAAAACGTCCCGCAACGACTGAGATAAAAGATGAATTAAAAACATATTTAGACAAACAGAAAACCACCAAACTACTTTCTCAAGTTTTAACGACTTTGAATCAAATGAATTTAGACGAGCAACCGCAAGTCAGCGAAGGTCGACGCGTTTCTCTTCAGTATTTTTCAACCAAGTCCAGAAGTTTTCATGGTAAGTTAACAAACCAACAGATAATAAGTTTATATCTTTTGTGTTTAAACACATGTAGTTCTAAGCAAAATCAGACCCGGGTATAAGATGTTTTGATCGATAGAATCTTGTAGTTATCCTAATCCTGTTGACATATAAGATGTTGCTGATTATTTTGTGGCGGTCTGCTTTTATTAAATCTGTTACTTTTCCATATGACCCAGTAGTTTTGTGATAATTAAAAATGTTGTAGTGCAGAAATCGTCCTGAACCTCTGCTGATAATTTTCATTGATTGTTTTTGTTTTAAGTGCCCTCCACATCAGGTGGCACCGAAGGACGGTCGAGTAAACCAGCAGAAACAGCAGAAAAGTATCCGTTATCTCAACAAGAGGAAATCCAATCAAACAGATTACAAAATTTGGGTATCAATCAGAAATAGTGGACAATTACAATGCCAATTTTTTTGCATTATACTTTCAGCATCCATGTGCTGGACACACGGTTACATTTGTAGTTCATGAAGGACAATTTGTGGTCTCTCAATGAAACAGAATGCACTTTTTGTCAAAGGAGGAACTTGTCAAAGTTAAACTAATAGCCTACATTTTTTTAGCAAAAAAGCCGCAAGTGTCCCATTGCCAAACTAATCAATTAAAACACTTTTTATTTGTAAAGTCAATATTTGTCTTTTGGCAACTAACACATCAAACAATTTTCCTCGGTGAAGGGACAATTTGTCAGATATGTCGTCGTTGTTTTTTTTTCTAAAAAACTAGACAACGGGGGGGGGGGGGGGGGGGGGGGGGGGGGGGGGGGGGGGGGGGGGGGGGGGGGGGGGGGGGGGGGGGGGGGGGGGGGGGGGGGGGGGGGGGGGGGATCCCTCTTCACCAAGTGCCGTCATAAAAAAGACAATTAAACCAACAGATGGCGCACAAGAGGTAGGGTCACCATCTTCTTCGCAACAACAAGGGGAAACTCCAACATTCAGCAAACCGAAGCAGACAGGTATATGGTGGACAAACGACAATGTTTAAAATAGCTATTTCGGCCGAATACATTATGATAATTTAGAACATTACTAACTTAAACCAGGTTTAATCATAAACATTACTACCAAGGTACTGGTGTATATAGAATACATCGTTCAGATGTTTCGACAATCTCGGTTGTCATCATCAGTGCAGGTGAACGATGTATTCTATATACAGCAGTACCTTGGCAATAATGTTTATGATTAAATTACTTTTCAAGTCTGTGTATACTGTTCCTAAGAAAACCAGGTTTGCTTTACCTGTTTTAGGCCACGGAACATGTTGTGAATTAAAAATGAGCTCACACTCAAAAACTTGATTCTTCTCAAGCACTAACAGGCTCGCGCAATTATATTCTTATACTTATTAATACACAAAAATAAAATGGTGTAAATCACGTTGAAGCATTGAAACTGGTGGTAATGGATGATTGCTTTATGATAGAAAAGCTGTTTAGGTTTGTCAGCAAATCTGCTCTGGGTCGCGATTGGTTTACCTGGCGAAATCAAAAATCATTAAAAGTAAAGGACCCAATACTTAACTGCCAAAGATTTAAACCAAATAGCATCAAATGGCGCTAAGAAACGATCTATTGAACCAACAGATGGTGCACAAGAACACATACCTCGTTCTTCTGAACAAGGGGAGACGCCTACCAGCAGCAATGCACAGCAATCGGGTATGAAATACGTTGGCTTGTGGAAACTTGTAGTTGTTTATAATATTGTAACAACATTGGGGGGGGGGGGTATTTACAGGCAGCGACAAGAAATTGTGTTGTTTTAACCTTTTTTATTCAGACGACATCAGAAACACGAACGTGCGAAAGTTAATCGACCGTTTCAACAACGCATCACTACAACCTGCAGGTAAACCGGTCTCTAATCATGAATACGTTGCACGAAATAATTGGGACTTGTGTGCTGGTGTTAAAGCTATGACCTGGCTAACGCAAATTTTTCGTGAACGACAGGTATATTGGCTGAACATGTTAAATTTATTTCTCGTAATAATACAAAATTAGTAAATACCATCACCTTGACAGCTTTCAAGCAGTTGAGATGAACGTAAATACGTAACTGGGATCAACTTTTTGACCTTGTTCATAGCCTGGTGATGTAAATGATTTTTTTTTCTAAAAAGCTTTTTTCTTTTAATTTTATCTGTTTGGCGGAAACGGTGAGTTTTTAAGCTATTTGGCTTATTACAATTGTGCTTAGATTCCAGCAGGCTCACAAGGACCAGAGTGCAACCCTTCATTATACCTACAGAGAAAAGTCCCCGTGCCAGCAGCCCGTCACCACAGCAACCTACAGGTAAACCAATCACAAATAAACAAGTTGCAAATATTTTAAAGCTGTCCTAAAGATTTTGGTTTAAAACAAGCGCTTGAAAACCATAAAGATAAAAAAAGAAAAGTCAACGTTTATGCGACACAAAAGGTATTCATTGTTACGTTAATACTTAATGGAAGCAATATTTGAATTTTTGCAAGATTTAAACGTCCAACGTTCATTTCAGCCTAGTATTACACATCGATGAAATGCAACCCATTTTGTAGAAATACAGATTTAAATCGTTGTTGTTATGCCGAAAAAAACATTGAACGTTCAGCACCTATTGGGTAATGCAAAGACGGGGAAAGTTTTTGTTCGCAAACAAGTTATACGTCCCTCATAGAGGCCAATGGAAACTGTGTTTGATCATCTAGTTGTGCCTGGAATCGGTATTATTGGACACCGCAATTTCTTACCTAAAAAGTGGTTGGTTACACATGCCAAGACGAGCGAAAAGGTTCTTGATGTATAATGTAGGCAATGCGATTTAAGCCGTAACCGTCCGCTGCAAGTTTGGTGGAAAGTCAATATTTGTGTAGCGGCTACGAATTCAGCAAATTGCTCATTTTAACTGTTTCCGCTACCCATCGTCCAACAAGCAGCAGAAACTACGAGTGTCCGTCATATCGCCCACGTTTTTACCCTTACATCTAAAGGACTTCCATTCAAGTTCACTTCAACTCTTTCCATTCTTTCATTTAAACACAGCCAGCTTTTGCAGCGACCATTAGTGGCTTACAACTTCCGAACATAATAGGATTATAAAGAGTTTCCGCTTATTTCACCTATGATTGTTATCAAAGTACGGAACGTCTTGCTCAAGTTATAGGCAAGATCGCAAAGTGATGGAACTTTTTTTGGTTTAAGTGTGACCACGCTTCTCTACCCCGAAATTCCGAAATATTTAGTTCCGAATAATAAGTCAGATGCGTTTTTCACATTTTTGCTCTTCTCATTCGAAAGAGGCGCTGACTGTTGTCGTTCTCACACTTTCTAGCTCTAAAACGCGATAAAGTATTGGGCCATAGTACTATCCATACAGAGGTTTGCCGAAACTGCACTTCCGGATACCTGTATAAAAACGACGGTAAAGTAAGTCATCTAAGCAATTTGTACAAGCTGGCTGGAGTTAGATAAGTCAAATCAACAACATAACAAGCGAAAGGTCGTTGCCGCACTGTTTTAATATCCACAGCCTCACATGCAAATTGCTCTGCATGTTGCCGAATAATCACGTGGTCGACACAGTCTTGCAGCTTGCTTGTGATCGCAGTTAGGACGTCATAAAATGCCTCATGTGTTGGTGACGTACACTGCGAAGAGCTTTTCTTGCCTTTCTCAAATATTGCCTCAGATAAAATGTCCTAGTCAGCGTTTCTGTTTATTTTTATCCCAAAAAATAAGGCCGTGGAACTTTTAGGCGCAGCACAAGTTAGAACGACGAAAACTTCTCTACTACGAAACTCGAAATTTTGTTGGAGTTATTTTGGTTTCTGTTAGAAGTTGTAACTAATTAAAAGCAAGCCTATGTGATACCTATGGGTCAGGTAAAGGACTTGGAGAAGAGGCATTTTAAAAATTTCCGCAAACGGCCAATATCCTTATAAGACTATTTCCCAAAGTAGCGATAAGGCATTTTGATCCCAAAATTTGTTTTAAACTTGTAACACGTTAAGAATTCATGCATGTAAAAAATATTTTCGGATCATTCGCAAAATTAGGCATGTTATTTAAACAACTAAATTCAGTTTTGTTCTGAGAAGGTAACAAACTCGTCAAAAAATGGCGCGTGGCTCTGTAGGGAAACAATGACAAGTTAATTTCGTTCGGAAAAGCTCATTTTGTTTAAAATCAGTTACCAGGCTGGAGAAAAAAATCCCCAATTCAAAATAAACAAACATGCAATTGCAGCAATATTTAGCATTATGTCTTTAAAACCCACTTATTACGTCACAAAGACTAACATCAGCCTGCATTTGGGTTTTATTTTACCTTGTAAACGTTTTCAATCAAAACGATAATATTAGAATAAAATTAGAAGTATTTAACACTAAAAACACATTCATTACAAAAAAACTTTTGATTTGCATTAACCGGTGTCAAAATATATTTATTTTTTTCATGAAACATTATGAAACTTAAATAACATTTTTTTTATTTCCCTGCAGATCAACCTTACAAATTCAACCAACGCACACAAAAATATGTTGATTTATTAAAAACAAAAAAGTATGACGAGGCAAAAATGACAAAACAACAACTTTCAAGGTCAATCACAAGTCAACCAGGGGTCACCGCAGAAAACCTGGAAGAAAAAGCCACAAAATTTAGAAATGAAGGCAAATATTTGGAAGCTATTTTGTTGTTCAGCATTGCCGCAGATTTCTATGTGAAGAAAAGTTCCAACTTCGCTGTAGCGAGAAGTGCAGTTATGTGCGCTCAGGAAATTCGAGAAACAATCGAACTTTTGATGAAAATTTCTGATTCATATTTAAATTCGAGAAACAGAGAAATCGTACACAATCACGTGATCCCTCTAATGCGTGACATGACTCAGCAAATCTGCGACCTTCCAATAAACGAAAAAAATCGATGTGAATTGGAGATTTGGTGTTTACATGACATTGCTCTGAGTCAAGGTTACATCAAGGATTTGGCATCGCAGGAAACAACAATAGAACTTGCACTTGAACTTATGGAAACAAACTTCGGGAATAAAAGTTCAAAGTATCTAGTCTACGGTATCTTGTTGAACAATCTTGGTGCTGTTTGCGAGAAAACTTCACGAATCGATAAAGCATACGAATTTTTCACAAAAGCAATTGAAGTTTACGAAACAGCGGAGGATTTTCCTGCGGAAAACCGACGAAAATATATTGCAATAAGTGAAACTGGCTTGCAAGAAACTCTAAGTTTGCTGCAAAACAACTAAGTTTTTGTCAGCAANTTTTCCTGCGGAAAACCGACGAAAATATATTGCAATAAGTGAAACTGGCTTGCAAGAAACTCTAAGTTTGCTGCAAAACAACTAAGTTTTTGTCAGCAACAAAATTATTGTGGAACAAATTTACCTTTTTGATGGCAAATAAACTTTATGTTTAATATGTTTCTCAGAACATCATTTTCCAGGTAAAATCTAAGAAATAGAATTTGTCGTAAATGAAGATTTTATTTGCAGCAAAAAATTGCAGGTTTGACAATAACAATGAAAAACTAAAACTAGAGCATTTGTTGAACCAGTTTTAAGTTAGCAAATGACCACAAAAGGTTTTTATTATTATTGTTAAACAAAAAACATAGTAGGCCTACCTGCAAACACAACCATCTATGAATTTTCATGAACCATTAAGTTTTGAAAAATATACTGTAACTCTCGATAACTGTCAGAACCTCTTTGTCACCAGTTTCCATTTTGGAGCCTGCAAAAGAAAATTTAATATTTACACCTCTTGGTGAACAAGAGAGTGAAAGTTCAAATGTCACCTGCGTTAAAATATGAGTTTTTGTCAATTTTAGAATACAAACACAGGTAATTAAGGCAACCAAGAGTAACCAACATACAAATTAAGGGGAGACATTAATTTATTGAATGAATGTCTTTAAATGAAAAGGTAATTTGTTTAGTATTTCTGGTTGTGAAAATCTTAGCAACATCTTAAAACAAAGCTAGTAGGTAGTCGCAAACAGATGTTAAGTTTGTATCTCATGTTTGAGTTGAGTTGAGTTCGATTGGCAAAAGAACACATAGTGACACATTTGCATTGAACAGTCACCAAGCCGGAAATAGATGCGCAATGTTGAGACATTAAATGGTGCGAAAAAGTGGGTATATTGATAACCCCCCCCCCCCCCCCCCCCCCCCCCCCCCCCCCCCCCCCCCCCCCCCCCCCCCCCCCCCCCCCCCCCCCCCCCCCTTATTGAACATATATAAGTTGGCAATATATAGAAAAGCTACATTTCTATTTTTCTAGCCATCGTTTTGTGTAGAAAAATAAGTAATACAAATCCTAATTAGCAACTCCATTGTGACTTAATTTTTGTTACGCAATAATGTACACGAGTGTAAACAGCAGACGGTATCATTTGTGCATTTTGTTCACTTGCACAGCGACGGGCCAAACACAATAACATGCAGTAATAACGTGGAACAAAAACACACGTGACACAGACTCGAAACAAAGCGGTTGCGGTTTATTTAAATACAATCATTGTTTAATTACTATGACATCTGTTTTGTCATACATGATGTGTGACTAATAACCACCAGACAACCATCTTTGTTTGTTGCAACTTGCTTATACTTCGTTTGGTTAACTTATTTTAGTGCAAAAGCTTGGTAAGCAATGAGCATTGATATTTAACGTCGTTAGATATTTTAGCCTGTGTGTGGAACTGTCTTTAGAAGACTTTTTTAGGTTAAAGTAGTGGAAAATGTTATCATGACAGTGACATGTTACGATTTTCGTTTTTTATATTATTGTCAGGATAGTTTCCATTAAGAGATGGGTCGAAAAAGAACAAACCAAGCGTGGAATTTTTTTACTGAAGTAAAGAAGAAGCAGAAAGTTGAAATAAAATGCAGGCATTGCGAATTTGTTTTTGAAAGCATGGCTCATGACGGAAACATGATAAAACACATAAAAAATGTCCATGCTGATGAATCGATTGACTTTCAAAGAAGAAAAGTGCTATCGCAAATAAGACAGCTGAGAAACTTGCCAAACAAAACAACTT
>QLIY01001165.1:23309-50087 GCA_003260075.1 Phallusia mammillata | reverse complement strand
AATCCTTATTTTACCAACCGCCACCATGTGTTTGCTTGTTTTTGTTTCGATATTACTGATGTACAAACACAGGTTTATCTTATATGAATGTATACCATCAAATGCCCCCCCCCCCTTTAACTGTAAGGTAATAGTTTACTGTTTTGCATTTCCCATTCTTACGCTGAACACTTAAGTTCAATATAGTCCCCCCCCCCTTGGGGTTCTTCCTCCGCAAGAAGATTCTCTGTGTGTTTCCGCAATTTCCCCTGATAAATAATGAAGAACCAGGGTTAAAAATAAAAATACAATATTTATGGATGTCTCAAAATCTGTGAACAAATTACAGACTTCACATAACATGAAAGCTTATAAAACCCTGAACGGCGATTTGGGAAACTTTTAATTAGAAATACACGTAGATTTGGATGCAACTTAGTGTATGAAACATTTGTTCAGCATTAACAGCAAATTTTCCTACTCATTTACGGAAAAGTTTTCAACCATAAGTGTGTTCAAACCACCTGTGTCGAGCGTATTGACAATTGGAAATATCTGAAGCACTTTGCCTTATTGGATATGCGTGTCGATTAAGTGTATCACATATGATTAAACGCTCCAGGTAAAAAGGCTTACTGATGATGGAACATGTCTATTTGAGCCAGTATTTTATCATTAGAACAAGATGTGCTATAGTGGAACTGGTTTAACTGTAAGGTAATAGTTTACTGTTTTGCATTTCCCATTCTTACGCTGAACACTTAAGTTCAATATAGTCTATTTTGAGGTTGGAATCTAAACAAAGAATTGTATGTTGGCATAAAGCGTTACATACAAACAATTATTGTTATGTACAAAAAAATGTACCCTTGTTGTTAACTTGAATCTTGACATCATAAACAACTGTTGGTGTGCATCATCATCATAATTCTTGTTTTTCCAATCAACAGTTCTTTAGTAAATATCCGAAAACAGTAGTGCCTCATTTTGTCAAATGTTGGTTATTTCTTGGTAATTAACTGTGGAATTAAAACATTTCAAAGTCTACAACAGACAATTATAAAATTACCACCTGCAAGGCAAAACCCCCCCCCCCTTTAACTGTAAGGTAATAGTTTACTGTTTTGCATTTCCCATTCTTACGTCGAACACTAAAGTTCAATATAGTCAAATAACTATTTTGAGTTTGGAATCTAAACAAAGAATTGTATGTTGGCATAAAGCGTTACATACAGACAAATATGGTTATGTACCCCCCCCCCCTAGTGCCTCATTTTGTCAAATGTTGATTATTTCTTGGTAATTAACTGTAGAATTAAAACATTTCAAAGTCTAGGACAGACAATTATAAAATTACCACCTACAAGGCAAAAAACAGCAATTAACACAACACAATTAAGTCTGTTTTACCACATTTTCTTCAAATCAAACATTGTTTCATTTGTTCCCATAAACCAGGGGTGCACAACCTTTTTGCTATGCCGGCCACATTGTAAATCCTTATTTTACCAACTGACAAGTGTTTGCTAGTTTTTGTTTCGATATTACTGATGTACAAAACAGGTTTATCTTATATGAATGTATACCATCAAATGTCACCAAAAGCCCAGAAATATTTCTAACTTAATGCACAGATTGAGCTGAACAGTCTGTTTTAATGACTTCATTATATATATTGTGATGCATATGATGCCTGTTCTTTTTCCATTGTTTGCACACAATAGGCATACAAAAACTCTGACTTATATGGCTATTTGGTTGGTAGTACTCTTTTAAGCCCCACAAAATCTATTTAGAGCAGTTTTGAAACACAAATTGGTTAGCGAAAGGGTTTTATTTATGTCACAGCTGCCAGTACATATATTTTATTATACGTGTTGACCACTGCAGTTTGTGCGCCCCTGACCAAAACCTAATTCTCACTTCGTAGATCCATAACATTTTCTGCGCACATTTTGGATTATAGGCATCTGGTTCACCCATTTTCTAACAGGTATCTGTATCTGTTTATTCGTATTTGTCCACCGACAAATGACAAAAATATACATTCACACCATGCATTAAATCACATACCACCATGACCAAATTTACCAAAGTAAATGTTTTCTTTTTGACATGTTAAATGTCAAGTGAATGATTTAAAAACTACAGGTTACAAACATAAGTAAATGCAACTCCAAGGGTAACTTTTCATTTGTTACCTTTTCACTTTTTGCAACATTAATTAAGGTAATGGTCTAACTTAATTCGGGCTACTCTAAAATAAGCAATCTATCAACAAAAACTAACTAAGATGTTGACGGTTGGGGCTATAAGGATCAGGGTGTTGGTTTGTAATCAAATATCTTTATAATTCAATCTCAGATACGATTTTGGGCCTAATTTTCTTAAGTGTTAACATTCGGTATCATACAGTGTTTAGTACCACTCTCAACACATACGAGAATATTAAGTTTAAAGTTAAATTATAGTGTTATTTTGTTATAAACCCTCACCTAGCCCCTAAAAGCCACATTGGATTTTATGCCACGTTTCGCCGAGATCTCGGGTGTGCACGAAGAATTCAAGTGTGCAAGTATAAAAGACACTGATAAAGATACTGAATTTTGGCTCGTAGGTGAGCCGATATTTTTTGCTGTGTATGCAAGAAATTTTAGGGTGTGCACGAACCAGTCAAGTGTGCACCTCATCAAGAAAAAGCTAACCGATTTACAAATATTTAACAAAATCTCAAAATAACCGTCAAATACAATTGCGCCACTGGTTAACTAATNCCATCAAATACAATTGCGCCACTGGTTAACTAATGTAACTAATCTGGAAAACAGAAGTTATTTAGCGCCCAGGTCTAATGTTTTGTCAATAACGCAAGAAAACAATAGAAAATTTTTGCCGAAGGCTTTTTTCGAGGGGTTGTTCAAGTGTGCAATCAAACTTGAAACAAAATAGTCTCGGGTGTGCAGCTGCCATACTATCCATACTGGCCTAAAAGCCCGACATTTAAAAGTTGCATACGTTTAGCAGATTGCGTAGACTGCGTACTTTAGATTTTGTTTCATCAACTTAAAATGCATTGCCAACAAAGTTTGAAGGAAGTTTTCCCCCCCCCCCCCCCCCCCCCCCCCCCCCCCCCCCCCCCCCCCCCCCCCCCCCCCCCCCCCCCCCCCCCCAATTAAACTGTTTTCAACAACAACGTTGTTTTACAAATCAAACTGAACCAAACACGCCTGACCAATCATGCGTGACAAATCCGGAAACACAGAAATCGTACTTCTGTGAATCTGCTTTATTTTGCAACTCGTTTGTTGCAACGGTTAATCAAAGAAAAACGTTATTGCTTCCACTTGGCGTAAAACAAACCGAAAAGGTAGCGCCAAAATAAAGAAAAACGTAGGAATAAAACATGTTTATCGTCACACTACGTTTGTCTCACTCTGCTATGATTAAAACCCTGGAATGATACCTAAATACGAAACTGAAAGGATTCAATCCAATATAAAATTCGGTAAACTACCAACAAATTAGCAATAATTGCCGTTTTACTCGTGATGCTTATTGCAGTCTATGTTTTAAGAGTTCTAAGTTGGGCCAAAACCCAGTACCGGATTAAGGGTCTGCCGACCTGTAGGCACATTTTATAAGTGGCCCGAAAATCAGGATTTCCAACTAAGAAAATAGAATTATCAGTGTTGCCAAATCATTGTCACAAGGAAAAGTGGCCTGGATTTTTGACTGGCCTGTAGGCACGTAGGCACGTTTCTACTTTGCCTAATGGTTAATCCAGCACTGCAAAAAACGGAAGTACAAATTCAACGAACCGAATTGAGCCCAAAAGTTAAGTTGAGGGAATGCGTTTGATTTGCGATTAACGTTTTGACAAACCGAGAAGGCTTTTGTTTTCAAACGTCAGGAGTTAAATGAAACTTTGTTGACGGCAACAAAAATAAGTTGGAACAAAGATTATGAAGCAGGAGTACAAATCCATTGCAAATATTAGGGACACATTCCAAACCTTTTTCCAAACTCTTTTCAAACTACAATTTATTTCCGTCGATGACGTCACAACAATCGATGAAACACCAATTACGTCACAATACGCGAAACAATGTTTACAAACGAGTTGATTTCTTATGATAAAGGTTACATTTGGGCACCATATTCAGGCACATTTGGTCACAATTGTGCCGAAATTCCACTAACACTCAAGCATTTACACACGTGGTACAAAAGCGTGTTCTAAAAAAAGTTGCAGTTTTGTAAACATTCGAGGTCAAAGCAAAACGAAATACATAAAACGATTACCCAAGCATACAATATTGTGCGTGCTAGTTCTTACCCTTACGAGTGTTCAACTCTACAAATATACAAAAGCTAAACAAATCTTTGAACTTGTCTTGCTAAATCCCAAGAACACAAAACACATTATAAATTTGTACTTTAAACAAATGTTACCAAGTTTATGAACACTGCTAAACTATATCCACAACAACATTTGTCTACGAATAATATATGGTCTGTCAGTTGTATCCATGGCGCCGGCAGAAAATTTTTCAGGGGGGTCGCAAATTTTGACAATTACTGTATTAAGTATTTTTGTACATATAGGCATAAAACGTATGCAGTAAAATTTTGTCCACGGTTTTAAAAATCCCCACACAGGCAAGCGAAATATATTAATTTTAAGGTACATTAAAATTCCAGTGGGGGTAGGGGGCAAGTGCCGGCGCCCATGGTTGTATCACGGACGCCACTAAACATAAATCAAAGGATTGTGCGTAAAAGTAGATCAACACTCAAGCCTGGGTGTAAAACGTGATGGAATAAATAAGCATAGGTGGCTCTTGAACATCACACATGAATTTACAAAAAATCGCACGACTGCTTTAAATGTGATTGTAGAAAGACTTCAATGAGCTTCGCAACCTGGCGAAATTACTACAAATCCCCTGTTTGGGAACCGCCGAGTTGCACAAAAATTCATAAGCACGGGGTGTAATAAAAGTGGAGAAGTCAAAACAAAACACTGGAAGGCGCAAAACAATTTGTGGCTTAGCAACACCAGTGATTTAAATTAGCAAACCCCTGGAACCACTGGTTTGTAGAATGTTGAAGGACAATCACCACCAAGACGTAATCATGTAGTCTTGTGTCCACTTATGGTTCCGAGTAAATTTGCGGGATCGTGCTACTATTTTCGGGTTTACGAACTAAATTGTGGATTACGACTTAAAAAGAGGTTGTATCGGTTGTCGGCGCTGCCACCCTGGTTTTACAAAGCTAAGTTTGCTGGCATTTCTGTCGCCACGCAAAAACCGTTATATCTGTTTGTTTTTGTGTGCATATTGTCGAATCTGCTTCAATGTTTCAATCAACATTCCATTGATGTTTGTTGATGTCCATTACCATCCACTTTTGGTTTACAAAGCTACAACTGTGTGGCCATGCACAGGTTTTTCCAAATCGAACAAATGTGTCCAAGAATCATCAGTGGGGTCGTAAACTTCAACTGAACTGAGTTCATGCCTGTTAAACAAAATATGTTTGTGGGTCAAATCTTAACACATGCAAAACTAATGGTGACCTCACAACCAGTACTAAAAAACATTATTACGTCACAGTGCACCAAATGTATTGGTTTTGCCTATATTAGTTTCTCGTTTGCTACATGAAAAAAATTTGTCAATAAATGGATAAGACATTGTCATGAAAAGAAGTTGATTTCTGCAACTTGTGAGTTCTGTGTTCAGTAATGTGTGTTTGAATGAACGTGCACAGGCAGGCATGTCGAAACAGACGACACATGAAAATCTGTTTAAATGCACTATAAAGTTTATTTGTTACAAAATAGAGCATTACTTAAACAACGTCACTAAGGTTATTTACTTTATGATCTGCAGACGTTAATTTTAACTTTTATGGGGTTCAAAGCAATGACAGATAAATTTTATTCAGGTTTATGTCTGTCTATGGGTCTAGCATCTCGGACCATTCGATTTACTGCTCGTGTAATTGGTATTTTAGGTGCTGGTAGATTCAAGAGTTTTGGGACAAATAATATTGGTAGTCCGTTGCCTTCACTTGTTTTCCACTGGTTGTACGAAAAAAAAATCAATACACACCCTGTGCACATAAACATTCGTGCAAAGAAAGTGAAATTACAACGCAAATGCGAGTTGGAACCATACCAATTCACATAAACATAAAATTCACATAAATTTTTAGGGGCAAATAGAGCATTTCCTCCAATCGGGAAAGTTTTAAATGCGAGTTTTAGTCTAACCCTGGGAGCAAGCACAGCTGCTTGGACTGAATGGTAAAACACAGCAGTTTAAACACCACAATAACGTGTTTTACAAATGGTGTAAATTTTGCCATTGAATTTTGCATTTCATATTGATGTATTTTGCGGACCACTGCTGTTGCTACTTGACTAAACAATAAAAATCCACTGACCACTTGAGGGGGTTAGTGAGACGGGTTTGGTACTTAGTGGTCAAAATCCAACTAGTGACACAACTCCATGACTCACACTACAATAACACTTACCCAGAACAACATAAATCTTTTCGTTTATCACACAAGGTCCATGAAATCTACGTCCAGTGCTGAAAGGTGCAAGTGTCTGCCATGTCTGTAAGGTTGGATCATAACATTTATGATGTGATGATGATGGCCATCCACCTCCTGTATACAATTCATTTATTGTTTAATGCACCTAATTTGAATTAAACAATAACGGAAAGACAAATCAATGTATGTCTACATGCAAAACATATTTGTTTGTTTCTCATTTACATTTTAAATTGTGTGGTTTCAAACTAGGTTGGCTAGATAATACTGTATCAGCACCTGATGCTATGTGTGGTATTGGGTCCAATATCGACACCTAAACAGATGAAACATGAACTATATGCTGTCGTTTCTGCCACAATACATTGTAAATATACATTATTTTTATCACTGACTGAAGGCCGATTTCTGTCATCAACGTATTCACAGTATATGTAATGTTTGGGCAAATTGAAACTAACAAATAAATGATGGTTGCATCGTTGAAAGTCTGTTGTACATCAAACACACAAAGGTTTTGATCTGTTTGCATTTTAAAGCATTTGTACGCGTGTTTTTTTGCTGCGTTAGATCGTTTTTCAGTTTGGCGTCGTTAAAGGCGTGTGACCTCAATGACTTAATACGTTTGGCGTCATGTAATAGCATGATATAACACTGTTTTACTGGCAATTGCACATAATTTAAATAAAACGCTTACCTGTTTTATCTAATCTTGGTTTTCTCTGCGATAACTGAGCATAAAATGCAAAGATTTCTTATTGTGTTCCGGTGCGCCACCCAGTGGTTGATTATGGTTTGGTAAAAACTAGATTTGTTAAAAAACAATACAGGTACACATTACTACTAAAGCAAAGTCACTGTTTTCAGCATGGTGTACTTACGGAACCGGTGGCACAGATACTCACTTCTGATTGGTACTTGACGACAAACAAACCACCTGACGTGTGACGCTGCTTCTCGCAATTTCCTGAAATACAGAATTTGCTGATTTCTAAATATGTTTTTGTCATTTGGGTGATAACTGATTATTTAAAAAAAACGTGCACAGCTCCCCCCCCCCCCCCCCCCCCCCCCCCCCCCCCCCCCCCCCCCCCCCCCCCCCCCCCCCCCCAAAAACATTTTTAACGTTTCAACAACATGTTGTCATTATCTGAACTGTCTTTTAGTGCAAAACCTGATATAAACCAACTAAACATGAAAAGTTTTGTAAACAATTATTGTCATTATCAGGGATGTCTCAGAAAAATGACTGGCGCAAAACCAGACATCAATACTTCGCATAAAAACTACACGTAGAAAAAAGTGGTTTATTTTACTTACCCTATTCAAGACAAATTGGTTTACCAATGTGTATTTAAAGCGTTTTTTTGTTGTCGCCGATGGCGCTGTTTTTAGTTACAATAGTGCAGGGGTGGGCAACATACGGCCCGCGGGCCGGATCCGGCCCGCGACGGGATTTTGAGCGGCCCGTAGACAGTTTCCGGTCTTACATGATTATGTGGCCCGCGGCCACGGTCTGCCGCAATCCCCCATTACTTGCTTACTGCGTCAAATTACAGTTGTAACGGACAGTAACGCTCCCCAATAGCAAAAAAATTTCCCGCCGTTGTTACCATTGCACCATACGTCCATTGTTACGACATAACTACAAACCTTGTGTGTGTCCTACTTTAGCGGTTTCCTTTGTTTCCACACGTATAGCCTAGTTCAGGGGTGGGGAACCTGCCGNTTTATAAACAAAAAGGTTCCCCACCCCTGGTTTAGGTGGTCAAAAATCCGTTTTAAATCACTGGATAAATACGCGATTAATGTATCGATTCAGGAATCCGGCCCGCCAAGTACTTCATTTTCCCGTATCAGGCCCGCCAACTGGAGAAGTTGCCCGCCCCTGCAATAGTGGGTCTGTTACAAGATCACTTGGAATGAAAATATCCATACAGTATTATTAAATCTCACCCCAACCCCTTTACATAAATAAAACTACAATATTGCTTGCCAACACCTGCACAATATTAATCACACTGCAAGTAGCGTCAGCCTTGCGTAATAGCGAAATTTATTTGTGACATTCTGCCGCTAGATGGTGCTATTAGGTCATTTCAATGTTTTTCTAACCAGGTGGTGGCAAATGAACAGCAAAAAGTAAATCAACTTACATGAATTATGGCCACCTTTCAAACTCTCTCAGCTTCGTTGATGAAAGTTTCACATTTCTTCTTTTTGTAGATGTCGTATTCACGTCATGTCACAGATTTTCAAATCATTTCTCTGTAGTTAAATAAAATTCAAACAAAACCAAAAGCTGCATGTAGCGATATGTACATGCGTTATATGGACGTTAACTGACAAACGCAAAGACACTAATGTTAGTTTGTCGAGCCCTGTACGAATTTATCTAAAATGCTAAAACTGACCCCAAGCCCTTACTAACCGCAACCATCCGTAACCACAAGCATCAAATAAAGAGAACCAAGCACATGTGCGCCATCTAGCGGATGAGTGGAAAGGTGTATATTTCAGATGTACCGATATGTACATGCACAAAATGGACGTTGACTGGTAAACCAAACCTTAGATGCATTACACAACAAAATCGAGCAATACCTTAAAGATGTAGGTTGTAATGGCATCATCAGTTTCAATGACGTCATTGTTGCTTTGGTCAGTGATGTGTGGTAGGGTGGGCATACTGCAAGCAGACAGACTGTTGTCTCCGTCAATCTAAAGTTGGGTTAAACTTTGAACATAAAAGCTTTGAGGTGAAAAATATCAATGCTTTTCACAGGATCTGTGCCATTTATGTAAGTATATATTGTTGACCAACATTTATGTTGATTTTTCTATTTTAACCATATCTACATAGTTGGCAACTTATAGTCCACAACGTTTTTTGTTGTTGTTTTTGTAATATAGTCAAACTTCGATTCCCCCCCCCCCCCCCCCCCCCCCCCCCCCCCCCCCCCCCCCCCCCCCCCCCCCCCCCCCCCCCCCCCCCCCCCCCCCCCCCCCCCCCCCTATGACACATGAGAGGACAGTATTACTGTATTAACGGTCTGGTTCCGAATTGAAAACTTGGGCCTTCTGAAAGCTATGTCCCAATGCCTTGTGCACAAATAAAAGTACCATATTTCTTGTGATTTGTTAATACCATGTAGTTAATGACTTACCGAAATGACTCTTGTGTTCTCAATGTTCCACCCAATCAACTCCAACCTTCCAGATTATTTGTAATACTTCTTGTTGTTACTGGATATTGAGCAGTTGTAGATATTGATTATCGCTTGCAAAGTGATGTATTCCAATGCCTGTAAACATAGTTTTGTTTTAATACAATTTTTGTGCAGGAAAATGGTTTGATTTTGTATGAAATGTAAATGGACTGTAAAGGTTCTGTTGAAATCACATTTATGATAAAATATAAAAATAGACTAACCAAATGTATTTAAATTGAAGCCTACTAATAAATTATAATTTCTTGTTTCAGGTTTTGCTGTAATAACTAATGTAGAAAGCATCAAGAACTGTTCGACGTTTCAGGGCTGATCCCAGTATTAATGTACAGTATTCACTTTTTTGAAATCAAAATGTTCTTCCAAGAGTAATATATTTACACTCTCTTCGAGGTTGTAGTAACCCAAACACATAATTTCAAACAGTTTACACAGTATATGCCTGATTTTATATGAAAAAAAATGTATTTCAAGGTCTTAATTCGCCCCCGAATAAATAGCATAATTTAACAAAACTAACTTTTTACAAATCGCAAACCTTTTTTTGTTTCAGATAAGTTGCTTTGATGAGTTGCAGATATCGCAGAAGAATTTTGCCATCACCCAGCAGTAAAAGTACTAGCATAACTGCAATCCACACAACCAACCAACCATTTCACATTTTAACTGGAAAGTGTCACAAGTTTATGTTTTCTGTACAACATCAACAACAAAGTTTTCTTTATTTTAGAGATGGGCCAAACTTAGCCAGAACCTAAGAACTTGGCACCAAGCATCATATTTTTAATGTTTAACGCTTGACCGTGCACAAGCAAACTAAGTTGAGCATTAGACAAAAAATAAAGAAAAGTTTCGAAAACAAACATGTTTAAACCAACCATACACAACACAGGTGACAGTAAGAATTGTAGAAACAAACACGGATTTGATTTATTTGCAGTTGTGTGTTTCACTTTACATTGGCTTGTCACACATGTTGTGCAGAAGGGACATTTTAAGTTTAAATGTGACCCTGGTGGCTTTTCTGGCACCCAATGAATGTTATATAACACAGGAAAGTCACAACACTTTGTTAAACATTAAACATGCAACTTACCACAATGTGAATATATGAATTCTTGTTTTGATTTTTATTCCATTTTGCATCAGTGTTTGACGATGTTGAGCAGCTAGTTGCTGTTGGTATGTTGTAGTTGATCTGTTGTTACACACAACATATTTAGCTACAACGTACAGGTTTAAAGCTATCAGGTACACCACTGTTGTTTAATTTATTTAAAACTTGTAAGTCCTAAGTTTAATGACCATTGATAAAAATGAGTATTTGCTTGTTGTAAGCGAGAAATTAAATTATTACTATACCACATTCACATCTAAATAATTACGTAAGATTCAACACACATGAACAAACTTACATGAATAGAAATGTGCAACTCTTCACCCCAGTTTGTTGATAGTGGTACAGAATGACTAGTTCTGTTCGTCAAGTGATCGTTTTCTTTGTACATGCAACAAACAAACGAAATTAAATATTATACTGTCCAGTTGAGAGGTTGTAAAACTTTGAAGCTAGTTAAAACATTTTCAAACACGACACCATGACACACTAGTGTGCTGTGACTAACTTTCAAAAGTACAGCAAAATTTTTTTGAGAAGAAACAACTGTTGTGTTTATGGTCAATGACTAAATAAAGGTTCACTAAAGAAGGCTAAAACTCCATTTAGGTGTTACTGAGAATATTACTCGCCTGATATTAAAGTTGCCAATAATCCCCCCCCCCTTAGGTGTTACTGAGAATATTACTCGCCTGATATTAAAGTTGCAAATATTATTTTTTTTTTATCACTGTAATGCAGTGGTAAGCAAACTTTGGACTGCGGCCAAATCATGGGCCGACATAAGTTGTAATGGGTCGCACACTGCTTTCTTAGTTGGGCTGCGAAGTGGCCTCTATGTAGAGTCAAATACCCTTGTTGTGTTAAAGTAGCATTTAGAAACTAAACCATTTAAAACTATTTTTTGATTGTCACAACGAAGGATTGTTTTGTAACAATGGATTGTGATGAAACACACAACATCATGTGGAAATTTTAAAAAAGGTAAATATCTTATCACCTTAAATTATTTCAATAAAGTCAGCATTGGGTAGTTAAGTAGTTTAAACAAGAGTGAAAATGCACTGTATTGAAACCAGAACAATCATCTTAATTCTTAGGTACACTATTCACGGTTTTGAATAATCTGAGCAAAAAAATCCGAGCCAGTATATTTGTGTAGAACATTACTACGTTTCGACAAGTGCACAACCTGATGACGACAATAGCACTTGTCGCAATGTAGTTATGTTCTACACAAATATACTGGCTCGGATTTTTTTGCTCAGAACAATCAGTTTTTGAAAACAACTGATATTGTGCTTATGTTTGCTAAAATAAGTATCGGTTTGGTGGGTGCCAGCACCCTTTTTTGTACAAGTTGTCTAGGAGCATATTTCATGTCGAAAAGCTGAAGTGAAACTTATGTGTAATTTTAAGGTAGTGCTGTGTCTTTCATTTTATGTCTAAGTTTGTTTAATGCTGTGTTGTTCCCTAACTGTATGTCTGANAATAAAAGTACCATATTTCTTGTGATTTGTTAATACCATGTAGTTAATGACTTACCGAAATGACTCTTGTGTTCTCAATGTTCCACCCAATCAACTCCAACCTTCCAGATTATTTGTAATACTTCTTGTTGTTACTGGATATTGAGCAGTTGTAGATATTGATTATCGCTTGCAAAGTGATGTATTCCAATGCCTGTAAACATAGTTTTGTTTTAATACAATTTTTGTGCAGGAAAATGGTTTGATTTTGTATGAAATGTAAATGGACTGTAAAGGTTCTGTTGAAATCACATTTATGATAAAATATAAAAATAGACTAACCAAATGTATTTAAATTGAAGCCTACTAATAAATTATAATTTCTTGTTTCAGGTTTTGCTGTAATAACTAATGTAGAAAGCATCAAGAACTGTTCGACGCTTCAGGGCTGATCCCAGTATTAATGTACAGTATTCACTTTTTGAAATCAAAATGTTCTTCCAAGAGCAATATATTTACACTCTCTTCGAGGTTGTAGTAACCCAAACACATAATTTCAAACAGTTTACACAGTATATGCCTGATTTTATATGAAAAAAAATGTATTTCAAGGTCTTAATTCGCCCCCGAATAAATAGCATAATTTAACAAAACTAACTTTTTACAAATCGCAAACCTTTTTTTGTTTCAGATAAGTTGCTTTGATGAGTTGCAGATATCGCAGAAGAATTTTGCCATCACCCAGCAGTAAAAGTACTAGCATAACTGCAATCCACACAACCAACCAACCATTTCACATTTTAACTGGAAAGTGTCACAAGTTTATGTTTTCTGTACAACATCAACAACAAAGTTTTCTTTATTTTAGAGATGGGCCAAACTTAGCCAGAACCTAAGAACTTGGCACCAAGCATCATATTTTTAATGTTTAACGCTTGACCGTGCACAAGCAAACTAAGTTGAGCATTAGACAAAAAATAAAGAAAAGTTTTGAAAACAAACATGTTTAAACCAACCATACACAACACAGGTGACAGTAAGAATTGTAGAAACAAACACGGATTTGATTTATTTGCAGTTGTGTGTTTCACTTTACATTGGCTTGTCACACATGTTGTGCAGAAGGGACATTTTAAGTTTAAATATGACCCTGGTGGCTTTTCTGGCACCCAATGAATGTTATATAACACAGGAAAGTCACAACACTTTGTTAAACATTAAACATGCAACTTACCACAATGTGAATATATGAATTCTTGTTTTGATTTTTATTCCATTTTGCATCAGTGTTTGACGATGTTGAGCAGCTAGTTGCTGTTGGTATGTTGTAGTTGATCTGTTGTTACACACAACATATTTAGCTACAACGTACAGGTTTAAAGCTATCAGGTACACCACTGTTGTTTAATTTATTTAAAACTTGTAAGTCCTAAGTTTAATGACCATTGATAAAAATGAGTATTTGCTTGTTGTAAGCGAGAAATTAAATTATTACTATTCCACATTCACATCTAAATAATTACGTAAGATTCAACACACATGAACAAACTTACATGAATAGAAATGTGCAACTCTTCACCCCAGTTTGTTGATAGTGGTACAGAATGACTAGTTCTGTTCGTCAAGTGATCGTTTTCTTTGTACATGCAACAAACAAACGAAATTAAATATTATACTGTCCAGTTGAGAGGTTGTAAAACTTTGAAGCTAGTTAAAACATTTTCAAACACGACACCATGACACACTAGTGTGCTGTGACTAACTTTCAAAAGTACAGCAAAATTTTTTTGAGAAGAAACAACTGTTGTGTTTATGGTCAATGACTAAATAAAGGTTCACTAAAGAAGGCTAAAACTCCATTTAGGTGTTACTGAGAATATTACTCGCCTGATATTAAAGTTGCAAATATTTTTTTTTTTTATCACTGTAATGCAGTGGTAAGCAAACTTTGGACTGCGGCCAAATCATGGGCCGACATAAGTTGTAATGGGTCGCACACTGCTTTCTTAGTTGGGCTGCGAAGTGGCCTCTATGTAGAGTCAAATACCCTTGTTGTGTTAAAGTAGCATTTAGAAACTAAACCATTTAAAACTATTTTTTGATTGTCACAACGAAGGATTGTTTTGTAACAATGGATTGTGATGAAACACACAACATCATGTGGAAATTTTAAAAAAGGTAAATATCTTATCACCTTAAATTATTTCAATAAAGTCAGCATTGGGTAGTTAAGTAGTTTAAACAAGAGTGAAAATGCACTGTATTGAAACCAGAACAATCATCTTAATTCTTAGGTACACTATTCACGGTTTTGAATAATCTGAGCAAAAAAATCCGAGCCAGTATATTTGTGTAGAACATTACTACGTTTCGACAAGTGCACAACCTGATGACGACAATAGCACTTGTCGCAATGTAGTTATGTTCTACACAAATATACTGGCTCGGATTTTTTTGCTCAGAACAATCAGTTTTTGAAAACAACTGATATTGTGCTTATGTTTGCTAAAATAAGTATCGGTTTGGTGGGTGCCAGCACCCTTTTTTGTACAAGTTGTCTAGGAGCATATTTCATGTCGAAAAGCTGAAGTGAAACTTATGTGTAATTTTAAGGTAGTGCTGTGTCTTTCATTTTATGTCTAAGTTTGTTTAATGCTGTGTTGTTCCCTAACTGTATGTCTGAAAACTATTTTCAGGCAACAGTAGTTAAGGTTTACTGACCATTGTTGTAACATATGTTGCAAACGAACACTTTGTTTAGTACTTAAACATTACAAAACAAAACTTTTGAAAATTTACCTGTTATAAAGCAACTGATTCTTCATCTATGTTTGTTGGTCTTGGGACAAAATGGCTGGTCTTGGATGCAAACCCTAGAAGCTGCAGGTAACAAAAAGTAAAACTACAATGTTGGCTTTCCATTGGACTATTTGTACCTTTTCGCATTTGCTATCATTACTTTAGACAAAATTAAATTTAAGGATATAGGTTATTTAACGATAATTTTGTTTTTGTTAATTTTATACGCGTTGTCAGCAAAATTTGATAAACAACAACATTTTTACAAGCAAAATCAAAACAATAATAATAACAAGTCGAAAACGTGTGGCCAATCATGCGTAACGATCGTAAAACATAGAAATCGTGTTTTGATTTCGAAATATTTTCGCTTTTGTTTTGTCCTACTTACATTTGCTTTGAATGTATCGTCGTAAAATAGAGTTATATTGTCAATCTGTTGCCTATTCTTGAAACCTGCCTTACTTCTAGTGTAGTTCCGTCTCACAACAAAAATTAAAGCTGTGATAGCGTCCTTTCTGGCTACTTCTGTCTTGTCACATGCAGCGAATACAAATGCTGCTTTCTTAGTTTTGTTTTATCGTGATATTAGCTGATGTGATCAATGTCCCGTTAATTGACGTTTACTTAATCACTCATACTTTTGATGTTTTGAGCAAAAATAGCCTAAATGTTTGACACCTGCAGAAAAACTTGTTTGTGGCAAAAAAACTATTAGGGTGCAAGCATCATGGGTATAAGTATGTTATGTATATTTATTATGCGGTCTTCAAGGGCCAGGCGGCGAAAGACTTTAAAGGTCAGCTTGTCAGCCATCCCGAAATAAAATAGGCGAAAAATCAAAGAAAAACAGTGAAAACGTAAAAAATATCAGTATGCGGAAAAATAGAAGTATTAGATTTTAAATAATAAAAAAAACACGAAATCAGATAATAGCAAAATATGAACATACAAGTAGGCGAAATCAGGGGTTGCCAACACGCAGCCCCGGAGCAGTGTGTGCGCGCACTAACTGTCTGCTTTTACCACTGACAACACCGATTTGCCAAGTGTGCATAATATGCAAGAAATTACCGAACAACTAAAAGTGAGAATAAAAAAACGTTTTTGCAAAAGCATTTCATTTCAAATTTAAAAACGGCTTTGTGGTTCCCAGCGGTTTTAGGCAATGTGAAATTGTTCCGAATGCTTATTGTGGTAAAGCTTATTGTTTCAAATTAGCCCAATAAAGTCAACTAAACATGCCTACGCGGAAAGTTAACTGAAAAGGATCAGAGTATATCGTATCTAACGTTTTATCTAATTATCGTATCAAGTATACACAAGCAAATATATGCTTAACAAATAAAGCAAGAAAGGGTACTGGAACGAAATGTGATTCTGTAAGGAAACTTAAAATAAAAATGATCAAGTGATGGTTAATGTAACAGAAAACCGTAAGTAAACGAAAATGTAGGGTTTACGTGGTCAACAGAAATTGACATTGCAAAAAATATACATAAGATAAATACATAAGTGGTAAGTTAGTTGTAATCATTGTATAGCACGCGAGCAAACATAGCATGAAAAGAGATAAATAGATGACAAGCGAGGTGGAAAATACGAAATAAAAACATACGTTGGACCGCAAAACCAACGCTTGTAAACAGTGGGACTATAATTTTTCGGTTTAGACTTTGGGCTCCTTTTAAAAAGAAGCATTTAATCCAGTTCGGCAACGGGGCATTTCTGTAGGGGTGAGCAATATAAGGTTTATTTTGCATAATGAGAGAAATCATAGCGACACGAAAATATTTAACTAAAACGATCAACAGGTCTAAAATAGCTACACAATGTCGAAACGTTTTGAAACGTAAAATAACGAAGGGCACAATTAAACAATTAAACACGCTGCAGCTACAATGTACAGTATTACTTAAACTGTGAGAAGATAAATAATATATTAACAACTTAGTTTCGTTTAACACATGAAAATGAAACGAAATAGCATGAAAGTTGATGGCGACATGAGAATGGCTTTATACGAATAAACCACAAGTGTTGGCTAAATGTCACATTGATGTTAGATTGTAAACATTCACACAAACAAGCTCTGGATATTTCTTGCGCGTTTCTGAACAGCAGAGGGTTGCACAGTGACAAAAGCTGAGAGCCACTGGCCTACTCAGTCAATACAGGGCGTTATGTGACTGGGGCTTACAGCAAAATGAGTTTGGCGCATTGTGAGTAAACACGACCGAGGAGTAACGTTGGTGGGACCAGTCGAGGGGAGCCTACATTATGATTAGAATGAACTGAGGTACAAAACAATCAAAGTTCAAGTATAGTAAAGTGAAATCGTCAGTTTAGCTTCAGTAGTGCCTTCCCTATGAAACGAATTAGAACATTTCTGTATATTTATCAAATCTGCTTCAATGTTTTAGTCAACATTTCATTGATGTTGGGGGGGGGGGGGGGGGGGGGGGGGGGGGGGGGGGGGGGGGGGGGGGGGGGGGGGGGGGGGGGGGGGGGGGGGGGGGGGGGGGGGGGGGGTAAACAGGTTTTTCTAAGTCGAACAAATGTGTCCAAGAATCCTCAGTGGGGTCGTAAACTTCAACTGAACTGAGTCTATTCCTGTGTAACAAAACATGTCTGTGTTTAAATCTTAACACATACAAAACTAATGGTGATATTACAACCAGTGCTAACGAGCATTATGACGTCACAGTGCACCAAAAATAAAGGTTGATTTTAAAAGGCTTCAAAAAAGACAAACAAAACCGCTTGCAAATATAGATTCCTACTTGTATTTGCTTTTTAAGTTTTAACACAAACAAGTGTGTCGCGTGTAAAACCCAGAACAAAGCAGTGCTTAGAGGAGAATATTCGGAATCACCCGTCAAATTGGCTTATTTAGTAGATTTAACTTTAAGGCATTTTGAAGCTTTGTCTAAGTTCGAGTTTGACCTCAAAATAAGGTAAAAAAATGTAACCCAAATGTAACCTTGCTGTGAAGGAGAAACGTAGTGTTTAATAACAATGATATGAAAATATATTCGCTGTCATATAAAAAATCATTGATTTCCGGACTCGCAAAATACTTTTGCTGTTCCATATTTTAGTGCCAGAGTTAAGAAAAAAGTTCCAAACAGCTAAAGCAAAAACTGCTAAGCGCATCGCATATCGCAGTAGCTCTTACGTGGAGCGCCCGAACCGGAAAACACAAGTACCGTATTTTGTGCGATTGTAATCCGGGGCTTGTATTGTTGTTACCTGCCGTTTGTGCGGCCTACAATCGGAGGCGGGGGGGGGGGGGGGGGGGGGGGGGGGGGGGGGGGGGGGGGGGGGGGGGGGGGGGGGGGGGGGGGGGGGTTACCGATATTATTTCTACACTACAACTTTTTAGTTTGTTCAGGTTTAAAACAGATTATACGTCAATATACGTTCTATTGGGTACTGTTATCAACGTAACTAACAAACATGAACAAATATGGGCAATATGTAACAACAGAAATATGTTTAACGAAACGATAGTATCTAAAATTTCAGCGTGCGGCTTACAATTGAGGGCGGCTTACAGTTGAGTAAATACGGTACAAACCCTGTCTGAATTCAAAAACTTCATTACAAGCACCAAAGTTAGTTTGCCAAATTACCAACTTGGCAGACAGGCCTACATGAAAATCCACGGAATGTACAGTTGTTCTGTAACGAGAAAGTTGGTCGGCATTTTAGGTCCCTGTTTTAATCTGTGCCCATGTACAATTGCTCACATACACATATTTTGCCGTAACTAAACCAAGGATCAACTGTAGATGACACGGCGAAGCACCAGTGAAGCAATAAAAACGTTGTGAAGTTAAGTTGCGGAAATGTATTGGTTTTGCGTATGTTAGTTTCTCGTTCGCTACGTGAAAAAAACTATTTATTTCCATAAGTGGATAAGACATTGCCATAAAAAGTAGTGATTTCTACTGCAACTTGTGAGTGCTGTATGTAATGTGCTAGCACATAATATGGGATTGCACAGGCAGACAGGTCGATAGAACGACATCTGAAAATCTGTTGCGCTTGAAAGTTTATTTGTTACGAAATAAAGCCTTACTTTAACAACGTCACTATGGCAATTTTTTGACTTGTAGGCGTTAATTTTTACTTTTTTATGGGGTTCAAAGCAGTGGCAGACGGATTTGAATTAATTTATGTCTGTTTGCGAGCAGGGATGGCGAACCACTGACCCGCGGGTCACAAAGTGACCCACCACGTGAATTCCAGTGACCCACTTGTAGTTTCAAAAATTTATACTGATTACTATAGGTAGGGTTACCACACTTCCAAGATTAAAAACCAACGTCCTTTGCCAGATTGCATATTGTCTCAAAATACAGATTGTTAAGCCAATTGTGAGGAACAGATATGTTTATTTAAACGTACAACTTGAAACGATTTGTTGACGCTGTTCAATTCCACATATTCATGAGGATCTTTGTTTTCATACATGAATTTCATGAAATCGAGTGCCAGGAATCGTCTCAGCTCAGATATGACTGCTGCGTGTATTAAACTGTAAACTACCTAGGATTACAAGACTTGCAGAGAAGATGCAGCAACAAACTTCTTAGCATTGACATTGACATGTAATAAAATATGTGACCCACTTTGTTTCTTTCCAAATTTTGATATCAACTTTGACCCATTCAACTAAAAAGGTTCGCCATCCCTGGTCTAGCGTCTCAGATCATTCGATTTAGTGCTTGTGCAATTGTTATTTTAAGTACTGGGGATTCAAGAGTTTTGGAACAAATAATATTGGTAGTTCGTTGGGGGGGGGGGTTTTTCACTGGTTGTACGCAACAAGTCAAGACACACCCTGTGCACATAAACGTTCGTGGAAAAAAGTGACATTACGACGAAAATTTGAGTTGGAACCATTTGAATTAAATGGGGGGGGGGGGGGGGGGGGGGGGGGGGGGGGGGGGGGGGGGGGGGGGGGGGGGGGGGGGGGGGGGGGGGGGGGGGGGGTTCTGGGGGCAATAGGGGCATTTCCTCGCACCAGAATTTAATTTTGGTATAAAGCAATTATCGAGATGTGCCGTATTGTAGCGAACTTGTTTTTATTAAGCGTGTCCGGTTTAGAATGAGCCGTGACGCGCCAAAATGAGAGAAGTAAACGGAACGCAGGAAAAGGGCAAAACGAGAAAAAAGGCGTTTTTTGCAAACGTAATGCGTGTCGTCACCACAGTATAATAAATTCAGTGCATTTCTTTTTAACTCGAGGAACTATTAGGCAAAAAGCACGCGTTCAGGGCATCCAGGGGAGGGGGTGGCATATACACAACTTATAACCGGATTTTCATTGAAGTCTCCGTATTTACAAATGGTAAGAACTTGATCCAACCCTGGGAGCAAGTATAGCTGCTTGGGCTGAATTGTCAAACACAGCAGTTGAACACATCGCAATGACGTGTTTTACAAATGGGTACATTTTATCGAATTTTGACACTGAATTTTTGTACAGATCGATTTTGGTGACTACTGCTGGTGCTACTTGACTAAACACTAAAAATTCCATGACCACTTGAAGGCGTTAGTAAGGCAGGTTTAGTATTTAGTGGTCAAAATCAAACTGGTGACACAACTCCATGACTCACACTACAATAACACTTACAGAGAACCTCTTCCACCAGCAACATAAATCTTTCCGTTCATCACACAAGCTCCATGATATGCACGTCCAGTGTTTAATGGTGTTAATGTAGTCCATGTTCGCGCGGCTGGATCGTAACATTCATGATGTGATGATGATGGCCATCCTCCTGTATACAAGTTTATTGTTTATGCACTTAGATTAAATTTATAAAACAACTAAAAGATAAACCAATGCATGTCTACATGCAGAACATATTTGTTTGTTTCAAAAGTCACTCACGTTTATTTGCTAAAACAAATGGATTTAAATTCTGTGACATCAAACTGGGGTTGACTGATAATACTGTACCGGCACTGCTACCCGATGCTATGTGTGGTATCGTTCACTATATACTGTTGTTTCTGTCACTAACTTCGCAAAAAGTATGTGTGTGAGAACAACTAGGATGTGTTGAATATGCAATTTGCTGAATCAGCATTTCTACCAATGTTTCAATTATGCACAGGTAATTTGTTGTGGTATGGTTGAAACATTGATTTGTTTGTCAAATATACTCTGCATTTGTAAAGTAAAGCATTTGCAAGTTTTTGGCATTACAACATGATACAAACCAACATTATAGCCTGCTTTTGGATAATGAATGCTAATATCTTTCAATAAAAACCTAATCTAAACATCATCAAAAACAGGATAAGTGGCAATAAGCAAAAACTCTTAGCCAGCATAAAACAAAGTAACCAATGCATTTCTGTAGGAAGTCACTAAAGTATTTGGTATCAGACAGCAGATCTTTTTGTGTAAACTATTGAGTATTGGTGTCGATTTCGAATTAAACAAATGCTTGACTGCACCTGTTTTACAGTATGTTAAAAGATGTTCATTAAAGACCTATAAGCAGCGATTGTGTGCTGCGAAACATCAGTGAGCCATTTGAGATTTATATTTCGATCTTATATAACCTCATTTTAATCTTATTTGTTACAAACAAAATACAAATGAATTTCCTTAAAACCACTCTTTAGTGTTTTTAGCCTGAAAGTGTAAACAAAAATATAGTTTGTTGATGCGCTGCAAACCTAGTCTGAAAAACATTGATTTAAGGGTATAAGGTTTCAGGAGAAATAGTTCTTCACAAAAGACAAAAACAAATGCATATTTGTAGCAGGCAACAAGAAATAAATACTTCAGGTTTTTAGGCTCTTTCATCACATTAAGCTTTTGTAGAATTGTAAGCATCATGTTCTAGAAAACATGAAATTGCACATATGTTTAAACATCAGTATTGCAAAATAGACATTCCATTTAAGGTTTAACTGTAGCATACACATTTTGTAGCCAAAAAGTTTGACTGATTTTAGTTTTCATTAATTGGGGCAATTTCAAGCTTGTTTTGACAAATTTGTAAAGCTGTTACTACTGTGAAACATCAAGGGTAGCTAAGATTGATAAACGAGCGGGGGGGGGGTCCACCAAGATATGCCCTATTCTTTTTTTTTTCAGATAAACAGGGCAAACTTGTGCAAATTATGATAAACCTGTGCATGTTAAAAGGTTGAAATCAACAATTGGTAAAATCTGTCTTGTCTGAGAAATTTGCTCAACTTTACTTGTGACTCAGTTGAAGAATTTCGTTCCAGTGTTAAAGCTATGTTGGCTGCCCGATATTTTCAATAAATTATTTGAACATGATTACCTGTGACATAAATCTTTCCATTCAATGCAACACAAGAGAAACCAAATGTTTGTTCATGATTCATTGGTGGAATCAAATTCCACTTCCCACTTCTCACATCAAGATGTTCACAGGATTTCTCATCTACTCCACCAACACAATAGAGTGAATCTGCAAAACAGGTTTGTATGAAATACTTTGTGATGTCAAACAGATTAGCATACATAGTCAACAAAAAACTGAAGCCCACATTTGTAAACATATCTGATGTTGATGTTTAATGTAAATTGGCCGTGGTTTAGGATTTGGAAACTACAGTAATTGTGTAACACAGTATAAGTCTGTTCCAAAACCAATCTTAAAGTTATTGATAAAATACAGAACTTCAGAAGAAGGTTATTAAAAGTCAGTTTATATGGCAACTTCAATTTTAAAAGCCAAGTGTGGTTTAGAATTGGTGTGTAGGTTTTTTTTAGTTTAGTGTAATTAGCTTGTTTACATTTAAAAAGTGGCATTTTAATAAGATCCATCCAACATTTTGCTGTTTATGGCTGCATTTGCTACCATTTTACATTTGGAATGTAGATCAGTACAGTGCTGCAGGGGGGGGGGGGGGGGGGGGGGGGGGGGGGGGGGGGGGGGGGGGGGGGGGGGGGGGGGTACTGCCCAGATGTTGTTTGAAACTATGGAAAATAAACACAACATGATTAGGTTGTTTGCTCAGACATTAAAGTTTGGATTGTGGTATAAACTGCTGGTAGTGTGTAAGATTTAAAATGTTAAAGTAAAAAACCTCTACTTTTGTTTCGAGTGAGGTAGCATGAGGGCAAGTATGACAAAATAGTTGGCCACAATGGCTGGTGGAGACATATGTTAGTCACCATAATGGCTCAATGTAAGCTACAAGTTTATTTGCTAATAAAGTTATTGTTTGTTTGAAAACCAAATAGACTTCTTACTTCCAATATAACACATTCCATGGCAAGATCGTTTCTTTATCATGTCATGAACCCATCTCCACTCACTCCTGCTCACATTATAAACTTCACATGATGAAAGTTTGTCATCATTACTATTCCTTCCACCACTCACATAAATATTGTCTAAAACATACTTTGTATCTAGCAACCTGAAGACACTTTAACTAAATGTTTAATACATTTCTTGTTAGCATGTGTGTAATGTCATTTTTGGGGTTTAATAAAGCCGTACAAGAGATTTTGTCAAATTCTATAACTTTAACATACATCGTTTAAATTATGTAAACATAAAAAGTTGAGGATTTCACCAAAGCTGTAGGACGGTTTAAGATATTCAGAGAAAGCTTGAAGATTCACACAAAAAGTTTGAATGATTTGTAAAAGATCAAAAACCACTGGTTCTATTTTTCTTGTAGGCAAGTTTTAGATCATTGCAATCTTACAAATGTTTGTACTAATTACAAGCTGATAGGTAGTGGAATATAATCGCATTTTCCGCTAAACATTTTTTGGTGATTTTTGGTTTTGAAGTTATTTATGATTTTAAACCTTCACCTGATCAGAATAGCATTTCTTATAGTTTACACACACAAAAATCCAACGGGATTCGAACTCAAAAGTCATGCATGTGAAACATCGTTACTTCCACCACACTACAGCAGCAGTTGCGTTCTCTTGGTTTAAAAAGCACTTATAAAGTACGCTTTTGGTTATACATTGAAGGTAGTTATGAAATTTGTTTTTTTATTTTTAGGAAATTTACAAGTATTTTCGGAGACAAAGAATATGTTTGGTATCAACTTATTTGTTTGTAACACTGACCCCACAAATTATCGAAGATTAAACAAATACCACCCCAACTGAAAATGTGGTTATATTCCACTGCTTATAGGCTTGTGTATTAATTGACTTTGATCCATCACTTTAAAGTTTGCATCTGTATAAGCAAAGTTGTTTGACTAAATAACTTTAACCGGTGATAAATTATTTTAAATCTAAGAATAATTTCACATCAAACATTGCTTATTACAAACAAAAAGTGTTTAGTTTGTTGTGTTGGCCCCAATCCACTTACTTCCAATAACTGCTATGCGGCATAACCTCGAGCTTCCAGCATATCTGGCAACATTTCCCATCGTCCGTTTGTTGCCAATTTCAACATTTCACAACTTTTCATTGCAGCTTCATCACTTCCACCAAATGAACAAAGTATGTTTCCAACTTTTACTGAGGTCAACTCATATCTTGGTTTGTTTAGTTTCTGCAAAGTTTTAATTAAAGCAAAATAATTTGTCACAAAAGTTTAGTGGCTTCTCATACATAGAAGTTGCTTGCATTCACTTTCGAGCATTGTTTAATTCAAACAAAGACACATTTTTTGTTTGGTAATAAGTTATTGTTTACAAACAATGCCAGACAACAATCAGTATTAGACTCTCAGGTTGCACTTAAATTACATGGGGCAATAATTAACATAAATACAAATGTCAGACACACTTCAAAAGTTTCAAACTTTCCAAACTTACTGGTAAATGTTGATGTTGTTTTGTGGGGGGGGGGGGGGGGGGGGGGGGGGGGGGGGGGGGGGGGGGGGGGGGGGGGGGGGGGGGGGGGGGGAAATATACTTGTATTGTTTCATGTTTTTGCAACAAATTTACATTTACACCAACATGGCTGAGAATTAAAATATGAAATAATAAAAGTGGACTTTACAACAGTTTTGCACCGTTTTGTTTCTTGTCATTTATCTGTGTCTCTGTTTAATTTTTAATTGACTTTTCACGGTTGTCTACCATTGTTTGTTTAGTGATAATTTGTTTAGTAAACTGATATTACTTAAATTTCCGTTTATGTTTTTTAATGTTTAATATTAGATTAATCTTTATGCCATTTTTGCATAGAGACGGAATTTGTCCGTGTCACTATTATNAATATGAAATAATAAAAGTGGACTTTACAACAGTTTTGCACCGTTTTGTTTCTTGTCATTTATCTGTGTCTCTGTTTAATTTTTAATTGACTTTTCACGGTTGTCTACCATTGTTTGTTTAGTGATAATTTGTTTAGTAAACTGATATTACTTAAATTTCCGTTTATGTTTTTTAATGTTTAATATTAGATTAATCTTTATGCCATTTTTGCATAGAGACGGAATTTGTCCGTGTCACTATTATAACCCAATATACACTTGGCAATTCGTTTTGTTGCACAACTTTTTCCATTCAATGAATCACTGAAAACATCCCGCTGACCTCTTGGGTCTGGGACCCCAGGTTTAAAACCACTACCCTATGGGGTTCCTCGTTCCACTGTGCTAAATTATTTTTTTACTTGTAGTATGTTTTAGATATATCAAGAAAAAACTTATCTTATCTTTGTTACTGGAATTAATATCCCGAACATATTCGGCTGAATTTTTTATTCCTATCTTGTTAAATCATACCTTGATGTTGTAAACGCTCTAGTGGGATTTCATTTCGCTCAACCTGGAGTTGTTGGATGCCTTCAAGCACTGTGAATGGAAAGTAGAGTTTAACTGCGTTATATCTATTAGACCGGAATACCATTGTAGATAATCAGTTTTAATCATCATTAGTGGTTGGTATTTCTTGTCACAACATTACCCAGTTGGTACACAAAATGTTCTATGTTTACCTCACAGACAAACTGTATGCACAGCGTTTGTTGTTTGTCAGGTGGAATAGAACAGTTTAATTTAATTTTTCACAAATATTCAGGGCAGCAGAATAAACTTTGTTACCATTTTTCTCTAAAGTTTTTGGCGCAGTGATGTTTGACTGGCTGGAAGCTGGTTCAGCTGAGGGACTTCCCCCTAAAGCAAACACAGTTTAGTCAAAATCAGTGATTTCCAGCCTGAGGTGGGTTCCTCACATTATGCCTGTTCAGGTGATAAACATAGTAATCAGATTTCTACAAAAAAAGTTTCAGTTTGTACAGTCTACATTCTGGGTGTGTTTTATTTTTTTGTCACATATTTGTCCCAAACCTTTGACCTATGCAGCTAGAAAACGCCATTGTCTTATCAGGTGTCGGTGTTTTTTGATGGATTCAACCAAATGCTTTATATGTCACATACAGTAAACAACAGTTGAAAAAAATGGTTTTTAACTTGAGGGCTGCCACCCATGGGGCTGTTTGTTCTTTTACTTAGGGCTGTGACAGCTTTTTTGTTAGCAATAAAAGTATTTATCTTAGACATATAATGTAACTAAAAGGGTGGCTTAGCACATATTGCCCTTGCATATACACTATAACCTATTTTAAAACATAAATATATTTCCTATGCTTATTTTGTATTGGGTCCCATATTAG